>RJWT010037608.1:0-13023 GCA_004365215.1 Cuniculus paca | reverse complement strand
GGAGAAATTAAAAATGAATATTTATTATGCTTTGTGAAGAAAAGGAGTACTGCTTTTTTGTACCCATGCATTTATTTGTCTAAGAAATCCCAACCCAGCTCTGGCTGAACATATGTCTTAATGAGAGAGACTTATCTCCATGGTGTAAATCTCCTTTTATCAACAGTCTGTAAATGGCTTAAAATTCCACACAAGTGCTGCCTGCCTGTTCCTTAAATCTGCAGTGCTGGTGAAGGGTGACAAAAACTGCAAGAAAGTTTCTAAGTCTGTATCCCATCAAGAGTGATTAAGGGAAAAATATCAGCACTTTCTGCTTCTTACTAGGACTCAGTTAACTTCAAAAATAAGTATGTACAGCTGAGAAGGTGTTAAAAGAAGGTAGATTAAGTAAAATTCCAAGAAATCTATTACTTTTTAAAAATTTTTTACTTATTTTTGACAAATCTGAAATATGGAAGCAAGACTTTCAATCATCCTTTACCTGATTCAAAAGAAATAGAGAAAAAATATTGCCCGAGAACACTGCTAAGGGATTTGGTTTCAGATTGTGTGTCTGCAGTTAGGGCTTTAAATACAGTAATTGCTTCAGACCACCAACATTTAAGAATTACCAGTTTCCCTTTTGTCTCTATTTTAGCACAAGTAATTGGCACAAGTAATAAGCACTTTTTCTGATTTGTCTTCTCTCAATAAATAAATAATTAATAAATAAATAAAATATGCTAAGGTTTATTTTTCATGTTAGCTGTATAAAATCTATTTCTCCATTGATTCTCCTGAAGGAAGAAGAATTAAAAAGCAGACGCCAGAAGGGTGCACAATACCACTTGACCACTGTGTTGCAATATTATTTTATTACACTCGGTTTTATAATTATTAGAATCCTGAAAGTATATGCAACTCCGAAATAAATGTTTGGTTTGCACTACAATAGGTCTAATTAAGTAGAAGGGAATTATTAAATGCATTTTGTTTTCCTTTCTGTCATTTTATTTTCTCTCTCCTCATGACAAATAAATTAAAGAAAGCATTATATCAAGTGCAAAATTTCTACCGAAGAAATTACACCTTATGTGAAGCCATGTTCTTTCTTTTAGCTAAGACAAACAACACTAGAATTGAAATCATAATTTTCTTTCTACAGCTAACAAAACCAAATCTTCTATTCTATTTTCTTTTAGAGTTATTTTGATCCTGAAAAATGCTCCCAACCCCAAGAGAGATTGCTGTATCACCTCTTGGATTAATTTTTAGCTGTTACTGGGATCCATAATAAGGCTATTATTTCATGTCTTTTTATTCCTGTGCCTGATAGGTTTCAAAGCAATAATGAGTTAACACCTGTCTCAAGCCTAGGTTACAAATACTGTCTTAGCAAACTTTTTCCTTCCCCATGCTGTGCATGATCTTTTTATTGGTTGTCAAAGAACTGCCATCCAGCTCTCTAAAACATTAAAGAACCAGGAAAACTCTCACCAATTTCTTGCATATTGATCCTACTTTTTAATATCCTGTCTACTTTGCTTCTACATGGCTTTTCTCCTCCCAGTGTGTTTAATATTTAATCCTAGACTCTAAAGTTATCAGAATTCTCTTGAACATTTTTGCCCTTATTATTTTAGGCAAAGATTCTTATTCTTGTCAGTACAAAAATAAAATCCATTGCAGACACTTTAGTTGTCTTGTCTGCTCAATTATACACAAAAGTATTTTTAAAAAATGGAGAATCAGACATAGTACAAGAATTAGTGGTAAGGGAATATTTCCTCGCATCCTAGAATTCTTGCAAAAGGATTAATGTATGAATTCCAAACAAATTCTGGACCTTAGCAAAATTTAGTATTGAGATTTTTTTTTGATGTATTCTTTTAACTGAGTTAAAGAACCTTATTGGAAATTCTTAATGGATTCTTCAAATATCCATTATATTTCAGGAACATTTAATGATGTTTTGAAAATAAGTTCAAGTCAATGATAATATAAGAAGATTAATTTGGGTACAAGAGTGATGTGTACAAATATTTAGTGTTTATACAACAATCATTAAAGATGTGTTCATGGCATTTGAGAAATGTGGAACTTGTTACCATGTGGGACTTTGTGATGTTTCATCATCAGATAATGCAAATTACTGCATTCAGTAGCCATTCTTTCAATGCTTTCTAAACATTGTAAATTTCATAATGAAGACATATTCCTCTCTTTATGTGTGAAAAGACTGTTCATTTGTGATATCTTGGATATAAAGAATATTCAAAGGATGAATTTGGAAAAACACTATTATGAAATAATTACCGTAGACTAAAATCATGTTCTATAATGCCCAGCAAAAGAATTATAAGAATCCTACAAATGTTACCTCCGAATATTAGCATGATATAAATTTGACTTAATTTTCCTAATATAACCTCAAAACAATTTTTGTAACAAAATTAAGCTACCAGATTCTTAATAGATGTAACAGTTATGTCATTTTCAAACAAAAGAACTTTGTTTTGTACAGCTTGATAATTAAAATATTTGTTTCCGAGTAGCCTGATTGATGCTTTTTCTCTAGTGCTAAAAAAAAAATCGTATCAAACTTAAGTTGATATTCTAAACTTATCTTCCAAAAGTAAAAGATTTCTCCCTATGAGTCAGCACTAAGAATTTAAATTCATTCTAATATTCAGTCTCCATAACAACCACATAAATATTATCTTTACTTCATTTTGTATGTGAGAAGATTACAGTCCAAAAGAATACAGTAATTTAGTCTTAATGTGAGTTTTATGTAGGTTTCTTATAGAACTGTAAGTTTTATGATTATATAAGTAATGTATTAAACTCTTTATACCCATCGTTACCACGGAAATAGACTAGTCTTCCTAATAACTACTTGTTTTCTTTCAACTCTTACGATAATTTTGAAAACTGTTTTTAGTAGATCTTTCATTTAAGTAGTGATAATGACTAGAAATATTCTGTATCACTGAATGATGCAAAGCAATTTAGAGGAGACATCTGTCTTATTCAAATCTTGAGAAGATAGAGGAGAAAGGCATTAGCGGGAGGGGGAAGCAGGAGAACAGTGGAAAGAAAGGTGCTAGAAAATGATTAAAATAAGATATTTTTATGTACCAATTTCCCAAACAAATGTAATTATTATTTATTGCAAACAAATACCAATAAAAATCATTTTTAATGGAAAGAATTTATAAATGATTGTCTTTAATTGATACGGAAAGAATAAAATATCGATGACTGCAAAGTAAAATGATGATATATCCTATAAAATAATTCTACTTTCTATTCCCTAAAATACAATGTTAAATAATATTAACCAAGAAAATGAAAATAAATATGATTTAATATCTAAACGTCAATGGTGTATCTACTCTAATTTTTTTTTAGATATGTTCTTGTTCTATAACCCAGGGTGTCCTCAAATTTGCCAATCCTCCTGCCTCAATATCCCTTATTCTGGGATTACAGAAAAGTGCCACCATACCTGACTCTTTTCCAGTTTTTTAAAACTATAAATATAACATATTCTTCCCTGTGAAATAATTATATAGTTATATTTATATGCCAATATCCTATTGAAGAATGTATTGTCAGCAGTCAAAATCATGTATTACATTGTTTCCAACTCTTACATAGCACCCAAAACTAAAACTTCTAATTCAGTTTTCATAATGGTCATAGGGCATCTATAGTCAAATAGGTTGCCAGGTGATGTAGATATAATGATTTAACAAACAAATTTAATTTTCCTAGTTTATCTTTGACTGAGGTATAATTTTATTTTCATGGTTTCAGAATAGTTTGGTTTTTTTTTCCTAATAAGTTGTGATACCAACTACCAAGTACTTATAATCAAAGTTATTTGCCTTTACTAGGTAGATCATTATTTCTGAAAGCTTTGGTCATAATTTGAGATCTATTATATACAGATAAATTCTCCATCAATCTTTTACCATGAGCCTCATAAGTATCTTCCTTATAAATAAGGATGAATGCTAAGGACTTTGTGAAGATAAGCAACAATTTATGGTTACTGGTGAGCTAGAAGCTCAAACTGTGAGTTTATCATCTTTATGTTTTGAATAAGTTCTTTGACATTTTACTATGTTTGCATTTCTCATACACTGTTATCATTTCCTTATAGCTCCTTTAAATTGACTCACTTTATACTCTCAGATACACAAGTATGTTCAGTATTATAAAACAAAAGTGGTAGCATTGCCCTAAATAGAAGACAACTTTGTAGTAAATGTAATAACAGAAGAAATAGTGCTTTTAAATCCTGATAGATAATTGCCATCTGACACATTAGGCTTTTAGTTCCTGGTTTTAGGTTGCTTTTGTAATAAAGATATATAAGCAATGAGAAGATTCAAGTATCTACTAACAAAAAATGAGTGATAAAAACTATACCTCAAATGATTCATAGTGATGGCCAGATATAGTTTTTTTGTTTTGTTTTGTTTTGGCTTTTTTTTTTTTTGGATATTAAAGTAACTCAGGATCTGGATCGGAGAAAACAGAATATATTCACCCATTTGGAAAATTACAATCAAGATAAAAACTCATTTAGTTATCTGTTCATGAACATGGCAATTCAGAGTAAAAGTGAATTTAGAATTATATTAGAATGCAGTTCTAATATAATTTAGAATTAAATTAGATGAATTTAGAATTATATTCCACACTTAGAATATTTATTATCATTTATCTTTTAGGTCACATTGGAAAGAATGCATAATATCATCTTAATTTCTGTATATGAGGGGAGTTACAAAGCCTGGAAAACCCCTTGCTGAAATGAAAGCAAACAAAAAGTAGAAATTCTTGATAAAGTTATGCAAATATCCTTTCAAACTTTTGACAAATAAAATCAAAGTACTAAAAGATAGAAAAGAAAAGTGAAAGTCATCTAAAAAAGTAATGGGGGACTGGGGATATAGGTCAGCTACATAAGCGCCTGCCTGGCAAGCGCAAGGTCCTGAGTTCAATTCCTAGTACCAAAAGGAAAAGAAGGAAGGAAGGAAGGAAGGAAGGAAGGAAGGAAGGAAGGAAGGAAGGAAGGAGGGAAGGAAGGAAGAAAGAAAAAAGAAAGAAAGAAAGAAAGAAAGAAAGAAAGAAAGAAAGAAAGAAAGAAAGAAAGAAAGAGGAAAGAAGGAAGGAAGGAAGGAGAAAAAAGTAATGGAAAACTAAAATTGAAGCAGCAACTTTTAACATGATAGAAAGGAAGTAATGTCAGTCCCATGAAATACAATGGATCAGAACTGAGAAACTTTCATGAAATGAACTTCCTGGGCTATTCCTATGTTGAAAAATTAAGCAAACAAGAAAATGGATGTATCTTCCCATAGATTATATCCAGGAGAAAAATGTCTCCACAAAGTTTCAGGCCTGAATTTATTTGTGAGTCTCAAGACATGATAGCTGAGAACCTACTGTTATTCTAAGTACCTGGTAGTATCAAATACAAATTATGTTTCAAACAACATACCAAACTTCATAAAGTTTCAATAAAGGTAACTAAACAGGAGTTCATAATATAAAATTATCAGTCTCACTAAAAAATGAATCATGATGAGCAACAGCTAGAAGAAACACTATGAGCAAGATTGCATTCACAAATTTGTTTTTGTGCGAATCAGATGGAGTATACGCTGTGTTTAAAATTTTTGTTATGCGTGTTTGTGATACATAAAGAACACATTCATATAGGCAGTTGATACATACTCATACTGTGTCTTTATTTTTTTCACTTCTATTTTCCCCTCTTCCTTCCCCTCTCCCTTCATCCCTGTATCCCCTTTCCACCTGCAGAGGGTCTGCTTCCATGTTTCCTATCATCTATCTTTCTTTTTGCTTTTTATATCATTTATACTTCGAGTAAAATTTCACACTGTATTTGCTGCTTACAACAACCATAGATTTTTCTTGTGGTTAGAGCGACCCTCTCTTTGCTTATCTTGTGTTCATGGAGACAGGTCCCCCAAGCCATTTCAGGCTGCTATGTTATTCTCTCTGCATTGTCTTCTGTTTTTCCAGTTTCTCTTTGATTTCTACTTTTTCTGTGGGTTTTTCTTGACTTCTGGAGTTTTTCTTTCTTCGCTCTTTACGAAGTTATTGTTTATCAGGTGTCTGCACTCTAGGTCTGGGAGAGGCTATCATATCTTTTTGGACTTCACTCTAACATTTTCTCTTTTTCTGTTTAAAATTTAATGGGACTTAAAAGTCTGAACAATGAACTAGAGACTTAAAAAGTAACCAGATATTAAAACCAAACCAAACAAAACCCAAAGCAAAACCCCCAAAATAATATCTATAATAGACATAACAACTGAAATTAACAGATCACATTTAAAGACAAGTTTAAATACATTGAAGATAGTCAGTAAAAGGAGACATAAATCTAAAGTTTGGGAAACAAAGTGACAGCAAACATAAGATTTTACCATGTTAAAAACTGACAATAACTAATGCATTTCTTTTGCAGAATTCTAGAATGAGAAAATAGAAGTTTAGGCAGACATTACAAGAGTTAGGGCTTCGACATTTAAATAACCCAGGACACAAATTCTTATAGTCAGGCATCTAAGTGAAGTATAAATAAGAAAATAAAATCATATTCCAAACAATCAGGGTGAAACAGAACTCTAAAATTAAAGAGATTATTTTGAAGTTATTAAAGATAAAAGACATTGCCTGAAAATAATCAGCATTTTGATTTACAGACAATTTCTCAAAAATAATGTCAGAGATTAGTGGAACAATATCTCCAATTTTCTAAAAGAAAACAACTGTATCTTGAAACAGTGAGCCTACTTAACTTACATTTAAGAGTAGCAGATAATGAAGAGATATTTAGATAAAAATTGGAGAGTTTAACTTCAACAATATGCCATCAAAGGAACTTCTAAAAGTTGTACTTCAAGAAAAAGAAAAAAAAAGATTTAAAATTGAAAGTTCAGGGTGAATGAAGAATTTGTGAATACACTGGTGAACATGCACATAAATCTATGTTATCAGTGATACTATGAAAACAATACTTGTGGTTGATAGGTCCCCCGCCTAAGACTTGCCCAGCCATCATGGTGACAGACCACATGTTGAACTGTAATGGTGTCTAGCTCCTTCTTCCCAGAAACCCCTGCAGTTTCTTCTTCCCAAACTGCCTTTGCTAGACCCCCTGCATACCACAAATGCTCCTACCCCCTTCAGCCACGTCTTGCCGAACAGCCCATGTCAGCAGCCCTGTGCCCTCCCCCATCAGAGTACATTTAAGCTCGCCCCTCGCCTTTGTCTCCAGAGAACAGCACACCTGCGAGTGCTGGTCTCTCCGTGCCCAATCTTATCTCTTTCCTCTCTTTTCTCTGCGCCGCTTACGTTTATCTAGCTGCCTCAGATTGAGTGAAAAACAGCTCAATCAGTGGTGTTAAAAATACTAAAAGAAATCCATAAATACTAAAAACATCAGTAACAAAACAAAACAAAAAAAAGAATGTTCATTTTAAAGATGTTATATTCATGTGCTATTTGGTAAATAGGGTAGAAATAATGCTTAATTTTAACTGAGTTCAAAATATCTGTTACAATGGAGATGGCTGGAAAGAGCAAGAGAGAGCTCACTTGAACTCAGACCAACAAGAGATGTATGAAGACTAAAATTTCCAAACTTTCCTGATTTTCACTGATGTTCCCTTAGTCACACCTTTCCTATGGGCATGGTGACAGGAGTGATTTGACTAATGTATGCTGAAGGAAGTAACCTCCTGCTTTCCTTGGCTGCATCTGTTGGTCTCAAGGACGTTTCTTTCTGGTCATTTTAAAGTTCATTGAGGAGCACTGGAGTTTAAGAGATTTCAGACTGCTATAGCATATTTGATGGAAAATTCTATTTTTTTCAAAGTATAGTTTTAGATAACAGGAAAAGAGTGTGTTCAGGTACTTTTGATTTTCTTAGTGTAAATAGCCAATTCAAATTATGAGAATTAATTTTAGACATTTAATTCCTCTTCATGATATTTTATAGACAAGAGTTGCAAAACCAACAAGTATTTCCACTTATATCCTCTTTATTTTTCACTAAAAATCAGTGACAGTGAATATAAACTCTCCAATTTCAAAGTAATCTCTTACTTTAGCATTTGTACTTCAGATTAAGGAAGACTTGGGAGGGCAAATTGAGTATGAGAGTCTGGCTTCTTGAGAAAATTTATGAAGTAGTATTATATAAAATAAATTTTCAGGAGTAGAGAATATATTGTTTTCAATGAACTTGATAAATTCTTTCTCTTATTATTCCACCCTAAAGCCTAATAATTCCTCTTTCCTAGACATATGCAAACAATTTGACAAGTTTTTTTCAACATCTCAGAAGACCTTACTAATTTTACAAACTACATCATGTTTAGAGTTTGACAAGAATTTTTTTCAGACTATCAAAAATACATTGCTGTTGGATAATGAAAAACCAGAAAGTCCAAATCATAGAATTTTGAGTATAGACATGTATTTAAGCAGAATCTATTGAATGAGGTGTTGACCTTTGATTCCAGGGGAAATAACACCAATTGAAAAATGTGTCTTCACAGGCTGTTATATAAGTACTTGGCATAGGAAGAGGACTAGTCATCCCAAGGATTCAGGAGGCTTTCTTTTTTTTTTCTAAATGGCTTTATTTTTAGCCGTTAGCCTTTCCTCCCCACTTTGCTACAGGGTGAGGAAAACCATAACGGCTGACAGGGCACAAAAAGGGACAAACTAAAAATAAAAAGTTTCGTGAAATACCCAAAAGCATGTGATGCCCCGAATTTCAGGCTGGATATAATACTGAATGGATTAGGTTCTCAGGAAGAAAATTTTCTTATAGAAATGTAGATGACGATATCACCTGCCGCCGAGAGAATGCGATGAGCTAAAGGGAAGGAAGACAGCCCTTTGGCAAACAGTCAGCCACCACTGCAGTGAACCTATGGAGCTGTCAAAAGTGATACAGTAATAATTCATGGGGTCAATTTTGTGGGACCGAACCCTGCTTACCCCTGTGCTAGAGGTGCGTGGAAAATATACACGGAAAAGCATGCACATGTGTGTGTGTGTGTGCGCACTGTTTTGTGAATGTCTGAAAACTAATAAACAGTCTTACTCTAAGTTTCCTGTGTGATGAAAGCACATTGATTTCACAGACATATAGAAAATGGGTTTGAATATTCAAGTAGTTTCAAAGTAAATATATTGAGTAGATAGTAAATGTAAGCTCTTATTTTAAGGCATCATTGAATGCTTCAATGGGTTTTCTTTTTGATTTTTTAAAAAATCTTTTTATTGTTTTGCAAATTATAAATCTGAAATAGAATTGATAACTGTGTAAGTTTGCATTGATAACTGTGTAAGTTTGTGATATCAAAGAAATGGTGCTTATCTGGTCCCTGCAGAAAGAAAAACTCCTGAACATGGGAGTACATGAACATTATGTGTATGAGATGTGAAGAGCCAAAATGTCGTTGCAAAAGCTAGTGAAAAAGCCATCGTGGAAAGGTGTCAAAAGTACCAGAGAGAAGCTTATTAGAGCCACAAAGAACTTTTGTACATGGATTGAGTCTAAAAGTCAGACTGAGAGATTGTCTTTTCCAGCTACCCTTAGTCTTGTGCTTTCCCTTAACCATGCTTCCATCTAGATGAAGAGTTTCTGCATAATTTTTTAAGAGAAATAGGATAAATAGCAGCAAGAAAAAGTCCAGTGATAACATGAGTGCTATTTCAGGTGCCTTTTCCATTTGATATTATGTATCTTCACTTACTGGACATCAGAATCACTGCTCTTCAAAGAAAAGTAAACCAGTCAAATGTAAAATGATCAGTGTGATTTGGCTCTTGGTCTTGTTTCATAATTAGACAGTTCCCTGGGTTTCAAGTTATTTTATCTGACTAAAGGCTAATAACTAACTAATAAACAGTCTTACTCCTTCCAAATGCACACACCAGGATCTAGAAAAAATATATCTCCTGAAAAAGTTAATATAGCTTAGAATGGTCTTGCTGGTCTAGAAAGTAATTAAAATTACACAGATTTAGATTTACATCTTAGGAAACTACCATGCTTGAAAAGATGAAATTATGACATAGACAAGGATGTTTAGAAGTGGTGTTCTGTGAAGTGAAAAACAGTGCACAGAAAAATATAAACCATGTAAAATAAATAGAATAAAACAAAAATAGGGCAATGATATATACCATGATATTAAGTTCTCGTGAAAATGAAATTCGTTTTAGTATTCATTTTTTGTATTTTTTATGATTTCAAAAGTGAGTGATTATTATTGTACATACCAAACATTCATTCCATAAAAATATTTTACATTCACTTTAGCAAAATAAGTAGGTATATTTCATGAAACTCACATAAAATAAGTTATCTTGTTAATGGTGCGATAGCAATTGACCTTCCCTGAGGCATTTACATTCTTAGTTTACTTGTTTGAATTTTAGTTTATGGAATCATTTTGCTGAAGTTGAAATTCACATTCAACTTTTCTCAGTTGCATTAATAATGACTTTTTATTTCTCACTTCTAAAATTTGTGATACAATCAAACAGTATATTGCATTTGTTATAATTCTACAGTTACATATAATTTTAGCTATCCATATTTTTTGAATCATAGCAATGGGATCTTTAACATCCTGTAACTTTTTTGAAGAATGTCCCATGATTTTAAGTTTCTGATCATTTCCTTCTGGTGACTTTCATGTTAACATTTTTGGCAGGAGTCCTGTCAAGCGAACATTACCTCCTTAGTACATCTCATTGGGAGGCTCACTGGTCACTGCACTCTACTTTTGTCCATGAAAAACTTGATTTCTTGGTCAAGGTGGCATCTGAAAGATTTATACATTCTAAATGAGTATTCTGTCTTTGAAATTCATCAGTAGCTTGTAAAGGAATACTTTATGAGTTTTCAAAATACTGTTCCTAACAATCTCTCATGTATTACTTGTACCATTCGTTGGTTGTTCTTACTTCAATCAATTATTACTCTGATTATAATGTGATAATTCTATCCAATCAGTTATTACGCTGGTTATAATGTGATAATTCTATCCAATTTGCATTTACTGATTAGCACTCTGTAAAGAAAGAAAATATTTCCTCTTTTCTGTTCCTTTAACATATTTTTAAAATTTATTTATTAGTACATGTTCGCAGCACATGTGTTTTACAATTATCATGGGGAGTTGGCACATGTACATAATACAGCTTGTTTCTGTTTTTAAATCCCCTTGTCTATCCTCTGCCTCCCTCCTTCCTCCTCTAACTCTCTTTCCCCTTTTAATTCTTGTTGATATTTTAATCTTAGTTCATGTTTATGGCATATAATGTCCACATTCACTGAAGTTATTAGGATGCTGTACATACCATATCTTCATTCTACCTATTTCCCCATTCTCCCTCCTTGGACTCCTTTCCATAGGGAAGAGATCCATCACCTTAACTGCTTTTATTCTTCCTTTTTCTCTTTGCTTGTACTTTACCTTATTCAAATAAGAGATATTGTTTGTTATTCAAGTTTATGTTTCTGATTTATTTCATTGAATATTATATTTTTCAGGTGTATCCATTTTCCTACAAATGTCTCAAAGTCATCCTTCTTTATGGCTAAGTGGTACTCCATTATATATAAATACCACATTTTCTTTATCCAATTTTCTGTTGATAAATTTACAGGCAGTTTCCAAGATTTAGCTATTAGATATTTTGTTGTTATAACATTAGTATGAATGTATTGCTGTAGTATGATGTCTTAAATTCTTTGGGACCAGACCAATACCTAGGGAAAATAACTGGGTCACACAGAATTTCTTAATTTTAGTTCTTTGAGAAATTTCCATATTGAGTTCATAATCGTCATGCCAGTTTACATTTCCAAAAACAATGTGGCAAAGTTCCTTTTTCAGCACAGTCATGCCAGCATTTGCTATTATTTTATTTCTTTATGATTGCAATTCTTTATGAAGTGAGATGGAATCTTAGCATGTTTTAATTTGCATCTCTCTGTGGTCAGAGGTGTCAAACATTTTTTCATATATTTGTTGCACATTTGTACTTTTTTTAAAAATTCTATTTCACTGAGAATAAAACCAAGCAAAAGAAAACAGAATACAGCCAATCAAAACAAGACACTGTAAGTGACACAGGATTTCAAAACAAGGTAATAGGAAATCAACAATAGTTACCATAATGCCTCTTTGTTGTCTTCAAAATAGCAGCACATACGTTCAGACATAGTAAAATCAAACAAAACAGAAACAGAATAGAACCAATAAAAGCAAAACAATGAATGTGATATGGAGCTTCAAATGAAGATAATAGTAAATCCAAAATGACTATCATAATATATCTTGTTATCCTTGCAATAGCTGCCCATGCTATCAGATGCAACAAAATCAAACAAGATAAAACAGAATAAAACTCAACCAAACAAAACAATGGGAGTGATACAGGGTTTTGAAACAAGATAATAGGGAATTAACAATGGCTACCACCCTCAGAAAGAGATTCCCCATATATGTTACATTGTGTTTTGTTATCCTCTGAATAGATGATCAGACTGCCAACATTAGGCCTGAAAAGTCAGTGAAACATTAAACACTACAAGCTTAAATTGTATTTTATCCCCCAATCAGCCAGTGCATGGCACCAACTCACAGGAGGTCTTAGCTTTCTTGTTGACTTCTGGCTCTCCTCCCCAGCAGTCTGCGAATGGCCCAGACTCATAGGAGAGGGCTGGCATCTGGCTCTCCCCCCATCAGCCCATGCATGGCATCCTCATTTGTACTTCTTCTTCTGTGAAGTGTCTGTTCATTTCTCTTGCCCATTTCTTGATGTGGTCTTTAATTTAGGTGGCCTAATATTTTGGGGGGTTCTTTACAATGTACTTTAAAAAACATCTGCATAAACCTATGGTTTCTTTTCAATGTCTTATAAGAAGATTTATGTCATTAGCAATCTTGATGCTCAAAGTAA
>RJWT010037607.1:0-13031 GCA_004365215.1 Cuniculus paca | reverse complement strand
ATTTTGGGTCATTTGGGTATCTTTCTTCTATAGTTATTTTCTGCTCTGGTAGATCACTCATTAAATTGTTATTTGTATTATTCTGTGTTTGAAATAGCCCCCGATTGAAATGCAAGGCTAAGGACAACCTGACAGTGAAAAGCTGCAGATGTAATAGTCTACTAGGGTTTTGCTGCTACTCAGTTTGTGGCCTGCCAGTTAGTCATCCTGACATCACTTAGGAGCTAGTTGGAAATGAGAATCTCAGGCTCTACTCCACACCTGTTGAATCAGAATCTATATTTTACCGTGATCCCTGAATGATTCACATGCAGTCGAGTCTGACTGTCCTAGAAGACACAGTGAATTCTCTGAAAGTTCTTGGGAATGGGATGAAGTGGGAGGTACACTACCAACACTATGACTTTGATATATAGCAGGGTGAACTCTGAGACCAAATTGCCAAGTCTTGCTCCCAAAGCAAAGCCAATGAGCAAAATTATTAGTCCTTCAATGATTCAGACCCTATGAGGATCCATAAGTTTACATATGTAAAATACTTAGAATAGTGCCAGTCGTGTAATTAGCACTCCAGTCGTCCCTCAGTATATGAGGTAGACTGGTTCCAGAAACTTCCCACACCCAGAACACCAAAATGCATGGATGCTCAAGGTCGCTAGGCCTAATATTTGCCTATAATCTATGCACACCCTCCCATATATTTTAAATCATTTCTTGATGCCTTGTGATACCTAATACAAGGTAAATGCTATGTAAATAAATGTTATACCATATTGTTTAAGGAATAATGACAAGAAAAAAATCTGTACATGTTCATATCCAAGTACAGACAGAAGAAATTTTTTCTGAATATTTTTTCTCCACGGATGGTGGAATCTGAGAACATATAATACAGACAGGGAGCCATGACTGTCCATGCAGCAGGCAGAGAGACGGTAGGGTGGCTGTGAACAGGAACCGAAGAATGGATCCTGAAGTGGTTTCCATAGCTTCTCTGTGCCCAACTGTGCCCAACCTGATATACAAGTCCTTTGTAATTCAGTCCTTTATTCTCCACCACCTGACACAGCCCTGCTACGCACCCTCTTCCCAAGGAACCACATGGATATAACCTGAAGAGTAATATACTTCACCCCCTCACAGCCCTAAGAAAGGTGATGCTCCCTGAGGCAGCATTTTGGAGAGATCCCCTCTCCAGGGATTAAGTGATTTCCCCATCTCCTATCAGAACAGCAAAGGCTTCAAAACAAGCCAGTAATTTAAAAATAACTAACCCATGATTTTCTGGGTGAATCAATTAGCCCTGAGTTGCTCCAGCCCTTGGCATCCCTACCCTGCAATGCTGGGATTGGTGCAGTGCCCAGCTGCTGAGCTGGGTGCAAAGTGGAGAAAAGCTATGCTGGATCCAGGCCGAATAGCTTTCCTGACTTGGTAACTCCAGATGTTAGCTTGTCACTGTAGAGCAACTGAGTTAATTAGCAATTTCTGTGCAATCAGAATTTTGAGCAGTAGAGAAAAAAATGAAAAAGAAAATAAGAAAGCAAAAATGACGACCAGTGTTGACGACCACTACGAACAGTGTTTCCTTGCTATATAGTCCTGTGGAACTGGCCTTTGGAGAGCCCAATAGAGTTAGTTGGAAGTGGAAAAATACATGTTTGGAAAATTAAGAAATAATGTCGCCATAAATTCCCCTGGAGGGTTTTCCTGGCACCCAGGTCCACAGAAAGATGATATTAGGAGGCCACTTTCACAAGAACCCCAGCCATCAAAAGAAGTCGAAGCTTCCACGTTAAGTGCCTGTGATGACTCCTTCCCAGAATCCCGAGTGGCTTCTATTGTTTTGCCTGAACTGCTCCTGGGAGGGATCTCCCCCGACTAACTCTGTCCTCCTCTTGCCAATCTATGCTGTCTGTTACTTTTAATTGAAATAGTTAAGCTATGTAGGTCAGCTAATTTAAAATTCTCAAGGGCAGACCACTGCATTACAAGCAGGTTGGGATATACAAACGCTATTCACTAAGCCAGATTTCATGTATTTCAAATGCACACACAGACAGTTTTTGTGAAAAGCATCACATAAAAACTAAGAGTAGCACTCAAGGTTCATCTCCACAGTGTGGCCCCTAGTTATGCAGCAGGCTCAGAGCTGGACAGCAGGCCACCTTAGCAGCGTGGCTCACTCACTGAGAAGCATGGATTTAGTTGCCCATCTCTGGCAATATTGATGGCACGTCAGATAAATAGATTTTTAGATGCCCAGGCTTTACATTACTTTTCAAGGCAAATGCAGCCATCCCTATTGTCCTCATGTTTCCGACCACACAGTACATGGCAATCAACCTGACCACAGAGCGACTATCCCTTCCTCCCAGGAACAGGAACAGTGGGTCAGCCATTGTATGTTAGTTTGCATGCTGAGAACACACATTTGTTCAGTGACACGAAAGACAGAATTTAGCAGATGCCAGAAAGGAACCAATGATAGGAGAGAACCAGCCTTAGCAAGAGTTTTCAGCACTCCCACTTTTTCCAAAATAAAGGAGATAACAAATGCTTCCGCCCAACCAACTTGTTTATGGTGCTGGTGACATGGTCCAACCAGAAGAATGCTCTTTGCCAGTTACATTTTTCTGGGTTGTGAAAGTAATTTTTAATACATTGAGCCTCAAAACGAAAATGCTAATAGCCAGCCCAAGGGAAAAGCACTGGAATAATGCCAGATGAATTAAATCAGATGTGATACATAAGATTTGGGAGTGAGGACAAGCAACCTTAACTGACATCACTCTTGATCTCCTTCTACCTGAACCCAGAGTGAACTCAATTCAAAGGTGGAATAGGTTAAAGTCAAGAAATAAATTATTTGAAAGCACATCTTTTTCCTGTGGAGATTGTTTTGGATCCTAAGAGTGGGCTGAAGGGGGTACTCCCCCACCCAGACCCCAAAGCCATGGGAGAGAGGGGCACTGACATGATAGCCTGTGCCAGCAGCAAGCTCCCTCTTCCTGCTAGCAGCCTCTCTTCCATGTCGGTCAGGGAAATACCCTCCTGAAGGTCCATCAGGTTGGAGTTTGTATATTTAGGTTCTTTGAATGAGGTCAAAAAGTCATCATCCAAGTGTCTGAGTCAAGTCACAGACAAGGGTTTTTGATGGCACCAAAGGATGCCATGCTAGGGAACAGCTTCTTCATATTCCAACAACTTCTCAATCTGGAATCATGACTATAAATTCCCAAGGTTGAATTTACAAGGTTAGGGAATACTGAATGATCTGAAACCCATTCTCATAATATGCAGTGATCAAGAACAGGAACAGTGTCTCCTAGATTTCAAGGAAGACATTGCGTTATAAATTCCTTAAGGGTCAGACTGTCTCACCACTGTAACCCTAGTGCCTGTCACAAGGCCTGGCACACAGGGTGTGCTCAACACTGATCTGAGTAATACACTAGTGAAACAATGACACTAATGTATGACTTTAATACAAGAGAATCTAAAATTACTACCAGATGGGTCACAGGAACATGGTGACAGAGGCAGACTGCCAAGATCCTTAAGATTAAAAATGGGAGAGTCACAAATTGTTACTAATCCATGACAAGAAAAGGAGCTGGCACCAAAATATGAATCAACACACTGCTTCCTTCATCCAGAAAGTACCAACATAAGGAAGTTGAGAGCAGTGAGCACACCTAGTACTCATATTTTGGTTTCTAAGTACCACTTTCCAGTAGGAGCATTCAGGGATCCTTGGGAAAGTAATGAGTTTCAGAGCTGGGGCAGGACAAGAAGGACAGGAGTCTGGAGTATTTCAAGGTCCAAAAAGCAAGAAAATACTTGAGAAAGTACATTGGTAAGGCAGAGGACCCCTAAAGGAGGTCTCAGAGGGCAAAGCTAGAATAATCTGAGCAACAAAATCAGTAACAGTGTTGGAACATAACCCACAGAATAAAACAGGTAGACATGATATTAATATAAATTAATAACTGACTAAATGAAGAAACAGGGAGAAAGAATGGCTTTTCCTAACAGAAGACTTCCAATTAATAAATGTAGAAGAAAAGGAGCAATAAAAAAAATCACTGTTAGACAATAAAGTCAGCACATAACAGTATCTACTGATTAAATACCAAAATTATGGGCAATAGTTTACAAGAAGCATTATATTTGCTTATGCTCAATGATTGTATTAGAAATGGGGAAATAGCAGGTTTCCAGTGAAGGAATTTAACAGACAACACCTTCTTCAAGAGATGTAGGTAACCAGCAACGGTAAAAAGACACTGACACCATTTTCTCACTGACAGGACACACTATGATGGACACATCACTTCTTCAATACTCAGAATATGCGTTCAGTGTGCAAAAACACATGTAACTTAAATCTATTCACAAGTAAACAAAGCCAGATCAGACAAACCCAGATTAAGGGGCAGTCTACATGATAACTGATCTGAACTCTTCAAAACTGCCAGAGTCATAAAATCAAAGGAAGACTGAGCAGCAGCCCATATGGGAAGAGATCTGCAAGGACTAGAGACCCAAGGACTACAGGAAATGTGGGGTCCTGGCTCAGATGCTGAACCAGAAAAAGGATGTAAGTAGAAAACTGGTGAAATCACAATGAAGTCTCAAGTTTAATTGAAAGAATTAAATCAAATGTTAATTTCTCAATTTTGATAATTTTATTATGTTTATACAAGATGTTAGCATTAGAGGAAGCTGCCTTAAAGGTCTATAGGAACTCTGTCTTATTTTACACCTTTTATGTATGCCTAAAATCACTTCAAAATAAAATGCAAAATTAAAAAGTTAGACCAAGTAAGCAGTGTGGACATAGTACACCCTATGCCAAGTTCCTGGTCCTGTCAAAGGCTGGTAACTCGTAATGGGATTACCAGTCAGGGAATCACCTTAGTGACAGTTTTACACTGCTTGAAAGTTGCCAGAAAGAAAAGACAAGTATTATCAGTCATGTGTTTAAGCTCTGTACCTAATACCTGTGCATACTGACATTGATCACAAAATGGGAAATCAGGAGATGACACAACTCAAAATAATGAAAAAGATTTTACACTCAAAATAATGAAAAAGAAATCCCATTGGTAACCATGGGTAGTTGACTTGCTGTCTCTGACCTCAGCTTTCTCATAATATAAGTGGGAGAGAGAAATGTGTTCCCTACCACCCTTGCCAGGGTTGACAGGAAGATGAAACAAAATGAAAGGTGTGGAAGGTCTGTGAAAATTGTAAAAGCACTACTGTACTGTAACTATCTTATTTAAATGTTCTCATTGTATTGTTTTCAGAACTGAATGGCTTAAGTGAGAATTGGTTACTGAATACATTCATTCAACTTTAGAAACTTTTTCATATTTACTAAGCATCTACTATGCTCACAGCACTGGCTTAGATACTACAGTGAATATGAAAATTGAATCCACATGGGCTCTGGCTTCAGTGAGTTTCCAGCCTTTGGAAGGAGGATGACATACACATTAATCAATTACAACATAAAACAAGAAGTGATTGCCAGCTACGTGGCAGATATCCCACGTGGATATTGGAAAGAAAAAGGTCTTAAGCCAGTTTCTTTTCCCGTTCTGACCACACACTTCCTTTGTACATATTTGTACATATTATTTCCCAAAACTCCCTCACAAAATTCACATGGTGAATAAGAAATTGTTGCAAGATTGATAAAGAGATAAGGCTCCAGAGTCAGAAGCAGGAGTCTGAATAATGGCCCCAGTATTTACTAGCAGTGGATCTGTAAGCAGTGATCTTAACCTCAGTATCTTCCTCCGCAAAATGGGGACAATAATTAACCTACTTTATAGAGCTGTTCCATCAAGTACTTAGAACATTACCTTGCTCAAAATAAGCACTAAGAATGAGTTAGTTGTTGTTTTCTCATCTTAAGTGTATGTATTTATGGCTTCGTGACTAGCAAGGAGAAAAAATACTCCACACAAATCAAAATTTAAAAATTCTAGTTGCAAAAGCTTCATTCCTCCAGAAAGGGTCAGTTTCTCTCCGGACACCCAGAAGAAAGTGGTCAGTCACAGTGTGTGGACTGACTAGCCCTGGAGGATGCTGAGTATCAGGGTGGGTTACTTTCCGCACCTGTCCCATTAGTTCCCTTCTGAATCTTTGAGCACTTAAGTCCTGCTCTCAGCTCTCAAGTTCTCAGCCTCTTCTTGT
The DNA here is from genome assembly GCA_004365215.1 of Cuniculus paca. Taxonomy (NCBI): domain Eukaryota; kingdom Metazoa; phylum Chordata; class Mammalia; order Rodentia; family Cuniculidae; genus Cuniculus; species Cuniculus paca. Next base: position 6,824 of record RJWT010037607.1, on the reverse strand, counting down.
GGAGCTGAGTAATCCAGATTCACACATCTATAATTTCTTACTGATGGTTGACCGTGCTCGCAGGTCTTGTACTACCTACCTTCCCTGAGACCTCTACTGCTGCTTGTGATGGCACCATGATAAAGCCAGTGTGAGAAGTCTCCTCACTGCCCTCAACATGGCCTCTGCTCATTTCTGACATACATTGATGCAACATGCCTTGCCTGGGTCCAGCCAACCACAACCTGGACATGTGATCCCACTGGTGGAGTTGGCCAACAGCCCCTCACTTCCTGTTCAGCATTCCAAGCCCACAGTGATGGTGAAATATTCACAACAGAGATGAAGATGGGCCAAACCCAAAATGCAAACCATATTTCTCCAGTCCCCTCCTCTTCTGATACTGTCAATTTGAATTTTGTCTCCTGATCAAAGGGGATCACACCCTCAGCTTATATCAGAGTCCTTGATGTGTTGCTGAAATACATATGCATGCGTGCACGCACACACACGCACACACACACAATGCCCATGTGATTTCCCTGCAGAGTAGCTACTGCTCATGCCAGGCAGCCATCACACCAGCACCTCAGGGACTGCACTGACACACAGCTAGAGGGGGAAACAGCATGAGTACAGCTGGAGAAAAAAAGCTGAAATCTCACTTGGAAAAACTCAAAATCTGGTCGAGATTTTCTTCCTTTCCATTCTCCCCTTCTTCCAAAATCTACAACTTATTCCCTACATCTTTAGCACATGGCTTGTCAGCAAGGTTCTCAGAAGACTAAAAATCAGATTTCATTCCCACATTGTTTCATTATCATCACCAGCTAAGGCCGAGAGGGAAGGATGCCATCTGACGGGAAAAGAGGCAGAAGGGCAGAATGGCACAGATCACCAACACTAGGGTGGAAAATCTGAGTTCAGGTAAGTTAATTTCTAAGCCATAGTTTCCTCACCCGTACAAAGATACAGAAATACCTACTTTATGGAGGAGTTTTCGTATTAATTAAAAGTTCATTTATGTCAAGTTTTTAACAAAATGCCTGAGACACAGTTAGTATTCAATTTATGTTTGCAAAAAACACTTTACACAATTTGCTAGGCAGCTCCCTGTGCAGGGACCTGGAAAGGCTTCTTGGAGCCAGGTGGCAGGGATGCTACAAACCACATGAACCCTGACACAAAAATGCAACCCAAAGGGTCATCTGTTTCCTGCTCAAATATGTCCCACAAGCTTGGAACCTTCCTCCTGCTGCTCCCTCATCCAGGTGGCAACCCACCACCTGGACACTGGACAAATTACCCAGAACAAGGACCCTAGAAAGGGATGGATCAAGAATCACCAGGCAGAGGCAGTTGTTTGGTCCTTGAGTTCAGGAAAGCAAAAGTCAGATATTTTAAATAGTCACTCTGTTTCTATCAGACCAAATATATCATTGATTATAAAACAAACCTATTATTTTATAGACTCTTACAAAAGAAAAAAATACTGCCAACAATACAGCATCTATTGGAAAATCCACGTCAAATTTAGAGAAATTAAAATGTAGGGAGAAATGTATGTCTTAGCATCAATAAAATATAATACAGGTTGAATATCCTTTCTTTGAAATGCTTGGGATCATAAAAGTTTTAGATTTCATATTTTTTTTGGATTTTGAAATCTTAACAAACACATCATGAACTCTATCTTGAGGATCAGGCCAAATTCTAAACATGAAATTCACTTACTCTCCATATACACCTTAAATGCACAGCCAGAAGGTAACTTTATTCAATACTTTTAATGTGTCTGCATCTTTTTATTTTAAAGAAAATTTAAAAAAAACAATAAAAACTATACAGAGGGCCAGGGATATGGCTCAGAGGCCCAGCACCTGCCTGGCAAGAGCAAGGTCATGAGTTCGATCCTGGTACCAAAAAAAGAAAGAAAAAAAGATACAGAATTTCAAAACAAGATGATAGAAAATTAACAATGGTTATTATGTTGTGTATTGGGGTCTTCAAAATAGTTGCTCAGATTACCAGCTACAGACATGCAAAATTGATCAGACAATATAAGCACTCACTGTTCTTTTCAATGAACTAAGAGAACATCTTAGCTAGCATATATATATCCCCTTCCTTCTTTTCTCCTTTCCCTCATCCCAATTGTTCTTTCCTTTTGGGCAACTTCTTTCCCTTTCACAATATCTCTTGTAGCTTTTGGATCTTAATTACTCTTTCAGTTTCTTAAACATCACATTGTCTCCCTAGTGCATCTGCATTTTGACTGCCACTTATTGCATGAGGTCAACTGTGGGATTTTCCACTTGTGCATAAGGCTGGCACTCAAAAAGTTTCAAGTTTTAGAGTATTGTACTTCAGATATTTTGGAGTAGCAATGCTCAATCTGTACACCAAACCAAAAATGAATCAACACCCGATGTGTATTGTGGGTAGGAGTGATAACTGACAGTAAAACCACCTTTGGCTTTCGCTGAGTCAACACAGTGTCCAGTGATACCCAAAGGGACAGCTTCATAAAGAAGCCTGTGTGTCCTTAAGAGGCAAAGAGAGAACAGCCAAAATTCAATGACACTTCATAAGCTGAGCATATCTATCGGAGTATTTTCCATGATGTTATTCAACACAATAATATCAATGTCTTGATTTTACAAACTCAAAAAGGCTAAATGACTTGCAAAAAAAGAGGTGAAATGGGGATTCAAGTTCAGGTATCTCTGATCACTAAGTCCATAACTGAATCACTAGACAACGGCTAGACCAAAAGCTTGAAATGCTAACATTCTTGGAAAAATTGACACTGAAATGCAAGAATTGTTTTTCCTGAAAGCTGATCTTAGGGTAAGGAAGGAGGGGAGCTGGAAGAAAATCTGGAGCTATATGCAGAGAGGATCTCAGGAGGGCTAGTAACTAAAAAGAGGAGTCCAGGGAACAAAACAGGCAACCTGCACCCCAGCAATTTTCAGGTAAACTCAGCTAGGATCACTGCCCCATGACAGGCCATAACCATAGCATTCGCAGCAAGCATGGCAATATCCGCAACATGGTCCAGGGTGGGTATATTGTTAAGCTCAGGCCAGTTTAACATCTTCCACCTGAATAGAGAGCCAAATGCAGCTTCTTCAATTTGGTGCCTCACAGTGCATTCATTAGGTAAGAATCTGCTTCACAATGAGCTGTTTGTTAAGAGGCCTCCTCATGCCCACAGAACACTTAAAAGTCTTGCTGAAAACCAATAGGGAGAGGACTTGAAACCTAAAGAAGATGGGCGCAAGCTCCATGTGTTTAATATGTGCGTAAGAACCAAGTACAGTGAAAGACAAGTTCCCAGTTTGCCAGCTTCCATTTTGAGTCTCCTTGGTGGAAACAATGACATTATGTAATTACGCACAGTAACAAGTATGGTTTGGGCCATACCGTATGCTTTAGTGACAACAAATAATAATTTTAAAACATGAGATACTGCGAGGAAGTCCAGATATTTATATGGGCTTGAAATCTTTGTATGCAAAGTTTATTGTTGACAGATGATTTTTAAATGCAGGTAGCTTTAGAAGGCTGACGCTCTGGACAGAGAGAGATGGAGGTGTTAAAGTAAATGTAGAGTTCAAAGACCCAGATTCCTAAATTTACACCAGTCGTATGACCTTAACCAAGTCATTTGACTTCTGAGTCTTTGTTTCCCTATATGTACAATGGGGATAATTGTCAAGCGTACTGCTACAGCTTGGATTTGGAATGATCTCCCAAGGCCCATGTGTTAAAAGCTTGGTCTTCCACTTTGTTCTGTTGGAAAGTGGTGGAAACTTTAAGAGACAGCGTCTAGTGAGAGGTTTTAGGTTACTGAGGGCATGCCCTCGAAGGGGATTATGAGACACCAGTCTCTTCCTCTCCTTGGTTCCTGGCCATGAGCAAAGCAGTCTCCTCTACTACATACTCCTGCCATGATATGCAACTCAACCAACTAATCATAGACTAACATCTCCAAAACTGTGAACCAAAGTAAACCTTTGGTCCTTTTAAGGTGATTATCTCAGTTATTTTGTTGTAGTAACAGAAAAATAACTAACACACTCACCTACCTTGGAAGCTAGGGGTTTTTATGTGAAAAGAATCAAACAGTTAAAGGATACCGTAAACTATAAAAGAAACATACATAGTAGCTAATTTCATTAATTTCTGGGAAAATTTCACAACCTCTCTATGAAGAAAATACTGTGCACATGCATCCATCTAATAAGCATATCTTTTGGGGTCAGTTTTTCTAAAATGGAAGGAATGATTTAATAAGTGGCCTTAGTACCATCACATCCATCTTCTGGCACTGCAGAAATGTTTGACTGATACAGAAGTCATTCAGACAGCTCACTGATGGCATGTGTACATCATTTGCTTTGCTCTCTAAGGCCTTTTCTGGGTCCAGGTTGGTTTGGATCTTATTCTTATGAAGGCCCACAATTATATAAATACACTGCAATGACCACAATATTTGGAAAATGAATGATCACTGCCCACTACCTACTCTCATGTTGCTAAAGCACAGATCAATCCTTTTACCAGATTTTAAGCCTTAGTACGTCAGTCTTAGTTGCTAGTGGTGGGGTGGAAAGAGACAGTGACCTAAATACCAGACCAGAAGCTAAATACCAGAATTCCAAGGACTTTCCCTGTGTCTCTCTCCCACTGGGATCTCCTTCTTGGTAAGGTCCCAGGGAGCATTGTTTGGCGATTTTGTTTGCATAAAACAAAGTTCCTATATGACTTTGTTCCAGATCTACAAGCACTTTCCAATCACTTTATGCACTTTGAACATATGCCAATAATAAGCAATTTTTCTCAGTATGGGTTCTTATGAATTATTTGCTACACTAAGTCCCTGACTTATGAATGAGCTCTGTTCCTGGAGGATTGTTCGTAACTCAAATTTCTTTATAAGTCGACACAGTGAGTCTCATACATTCAAGCTCACAACTTGAATGTTCATAAATTGGGATTTACACTACTGGTTTTTCATATTAAGGGTAACATTTGAATGTAACTCATCTTAGCTGCCTAACTTCTTCCTTTTAAAAACGATGTTAGAATGTAATTCAGTAGGTGAGGCAGAGATCTAGTCTTCATAATTCTCTTTGTGCAACATGACATGAATGCTATATAAATGCTTTTTAATGATACAGCAGCTGAAAGAGCTCCACATATTATCTTTCTCATCTTGAAGATGTCCTCCAAAGTGAGCAATGTCTCACGGAGAAACAGAACGACAGAGAGGTGAAAGGACATGCATGAGATCAGAAAGCAAACCAGAAATGGAGCCTTGACAGTTTTCACACACTTCCTTTTGGAGCACTGATACTTTATTCATTCACTCTAAAAAAACCCACAACTTTAAACATCCAAGTTTTCCAGTCCTACAATATTTGGGTGTGAAGCACTTTATAAATTGTTGTAGAATAAAAGCAGCCCTAGTAGTTGGCTCATGCAACTACTATCTCTTTCAACCAAACATCGGAAAACCATTTTGTAATAAGCAAATATCACATTATCATTTCCTCATGACAGCATTGGCAATGGCAGAGTAGTGTTTACATGAGACCTCCTATCTTTGGACCCCAAGGTGCTTTATAATTTAATTGTCTCCAATGCCAATCTGCTTGCTTACAGGAAGGAAGCCAAGTTGTATTTTCTTCATCAGGAAATTGATAGCAAGTTATGCTTTGTCCAAAATCCTAAAGTGGGCCAACAGAAGAACTTTTAACACAAGAGTACAGGCCAATCTCTCCATTCTTCCCTTAATGACAATATACACTGGAACAGACCATTCTTTGCATCACCATGAGGTGTCACGTGCAAGTGGTTGGGAAGTTGGGGGTTCATGCAGAAGGAAGGACAAGGAGGTAACACATTCTGTCTTAGACTTAAATCTAAGAGGATGCTGAATAACTAAGCTTAGATGCTCTGGCAGATCTGTTAGAAATTCAAAAGAAAGTTCCAGAATACAGATACAAATTTATGACTTACTTGCATACAAATGATAATAGAAAGAAGATTGGAAATCCCACTTTCTCATATAGGTCTCTTGTGACCACCATGTCTACTAAAATAAACAGTCTGTCTCTTAGCTCTAAGTTGTGAACATCACTGAGACTTACAGTGACAAAGAAGAAACAAATGAAGAGTACAGAGTCAGTTTCAAAAATCACTCAGCAGGCAGTAGGTTCAGTCTATCAATCAAAAGGCAACATTGGGCTGGGAAATAGGACTTACCATCTCCTCCTGCCAGAGGAACCACCTAAATCCCATCTCAAATGTTACATCTAACTTGATTTTTTTTATTTCTCCAAATCAATATTCTCTCTCTTCCTTAAATCCTGAAAAGATTTTATGTGTGCATCTTTTATGAGATGTATCAAAATCTGACTAGGGTTAGAGTTATCTGTAAACTAAATGAAAATGCATTTGATATTATGGTTTACTCAGAAATTATTTCTTGAGCTCTTGTTACAGACTTTAAACTCTTAAAAATAATAATATATGTAAGTTTCCTAAGGGAAGGAATTATGGTTTATTCATTTCCTGGTTTGAGCAGTACCTGGTACAGAGTAGGACTCATTAATACCATATAGGCAGGATACAACTGAATTCCAAATCAATAATGCTGGAAAAATAAGTCAGAGGAAGAGTAATGGAGGAGGCCAGAGTATGAACCTTAGAGTTAGAGATCTAGGTTCAAATCCCAGGTTAGGAAAGTTTTAGCTCTGTGACTTTGAGCAAATGTGGCCTTGGTTTCCTAATCTGTGAAATGTGAATAACAATATTTGCCTCCCAGGGCATATTTT
>RJWT010037606.1:0-13022 GCA_004365215.1 Cuniculus paca | reverse complement strand
GTTTTTTGTTTTGTTTTGTGTTTTTTGCGGCACCAGAGATTGAACTCACAACCTCGCACTTGCCAGGCAGGCGCTTAGGCCACTGAGCCAATCCCCCGGCCCTTGTCTTTTTGAGACAGTCTCACTATGCTGTTCAGGCTGGCCTTGAGCTCACTTTGTAGCCCGGGCTGGTCTTGAACTCGCAACGATCCTCCTGCCTCAGCCTCCCGAGTGCTGTGATTATAGGCGTGCGTCACCAGGCCCGGCTGATTTACTTTTTAAAATGTATTCTGAGTGGCAGATTATAATTATATATATATTCATGAGACAAAATGTGGTTATGATACATGGACATATTCAACCATGGCTAAATCATGGTTGAATGATTGCGTCCCTCCCATCCTTTCCCTGCCTCTGTGGTGAGATGCTTCAGTCCACCCATCCCGCAGCCCCGCGTTCATACAGAAGGCTGGAGGGAGGGTGTCACCCTGCTGCACCATCTCACACGACAGGACGGCGATGACCTGCTCAGCACGGCATGAAACTCAAACACATACCTATCGTCTGAAGCAAAAGTATAGTATTCTTCGGGATCATGATATATTTCCAAACCTTTCCTGTGTAATGTGAGTATGAGATACAGCATGAAAATTGATTGCTAAATTGCATCTTCTTAGCAGATGTTACTTTATACTAGGAAGCAGTGTATGACTCGTTCTAACATCTAACTATTAACAGCTTGATCGTCTTATTATTTTTATTAGCAGTATTTTAACCATTTACTTTTAATAGATTTTAGTTTTAGATTTTTAGGTGCATGGAGAAATTGAATAGAAAGTATGGTTATTTTTTTAAAAAATAACTATGAAATGATGTATCAAAGTCAAATATAAGCAGTTTATGATTTTGTTACATCCTTGGCCCTGAGTTAAATGGTGATTTGGCAAATGTAAGAGGGGAATTATTAGTGAAAATAAATAAAAAGAAAACTTTTAATATCTAACAGTACAAAATTTCAAGGCTATTAATGAAAAATAAAAAAGTATAGAAACAAATGACAAGAAATAAAGTACAAATTGTATTTTATGACAACTATTAGAACTAAATCAATCTTTTTGTGACAGCTAAATTATAAACATTTACATTATAAACATTTGAATAAGTTTTTCATTCTGTTCTAGTTATTCATGTGATTGTATGCAGCACAAAAAAATAAGCAAATGTTTTCTATACACTTTTCCAATAAGTGAACTATCTACAAAGCTTAGTAGTTTAAAACATACATATCAAATTTTACCCTAAACCATAAAAATCTGTGCTCACTATAAATAATAGTCATTATGTTTAGTCCATGGTAGGAAGTTTTGATGAAGTGTTTGAGGCACTGAAAAGAGTCTTCTTTTTAACCTACTCTCAACCTAAGTTTTAAATTATATGTTAAACGCAAATAGGGAAAATTTTAAGCAATCTGTCTGCACATATAAGTGACCTATGATTCATAATCTATATAAATTAATATTGGTTGATATCACAAACATTAATAAACAATTATTAAACTTCTAAAATATTCAACAAAACACAAAGTCAGGATATGAAATAATAGTCTACAAGCTTTAATGTGTCCTAATTATAGTATGTTAAAAGATAGTAAATGCCATGAGAAAGATATGCTTAAAACTACACAATATTTCAAAGTACAGAGAGATTGTTTTCAATTTGGCATATGAGGAAACTGAGTAGCAAGAGTCGTGTGTCCCAAGTCCTGAGGTGTTAGAAACCTAACAGAGCAATAGCTCCCTTATCTGTGGGCAACACGTTCCGAGACCCCCGTCAGCGGCTGCAACTCCAGTAGTGCCAAACCTCATAGTCTATATTTTTCTAAGCATACGTAACTGTGACATTGTTTAATTTATAAAATTAGCACAGTAGGCGCTAACCAATAGTAAATAATTATAAAATGGAATACTTAATATAATATGCTATAATAGAAGTTATTTAAAATTTATGAATTATGTATTTCAGGAATTTTTATTTACCGTGACTGACTACAGGTAACAGAAATTATGGGAAGTGAAACTGAGGATAAGGGGTGACTACTGTATGTCTTTGTGTAGTGGCAATTTTATGTATAAACTCGACTAGGTTAAGGGATAACCAGATAGCAAGTAAAGGTTATCTCTGGGTATGTCTGCAAGGGTATTTCCGGTGGAGGTGAACATTTGATTCAGAGGACTGAGTAAAGTGGAGATGCCTACCCAATGCAGGCTAGTACCCTACCCATTGTAGGCCCAGAGAGAACAAAAGGAAATTTTTGGTCCAAGCAATCATGTACACCAGTTTCCATACTGAATCCTACCTCAACTGTCTGTCTGTCTGTCTGTCTGTCTGTCTATCTCTATCTATATTGGTCCTGTCTCTCTGGAGAATCCTAATACTGTTCTGAAAAGTAATGACATCTCCCTTGCTTATAGTCTCTCTCAGTACCTTGAACCTGTCCTAAATATGTTGCCTTTGATACAAAAATGTGATTAAAAACCTTTCAGTGATTATATTAATGTGATGACGCTAGTTAACAAAAATAAATCCCTTATCGTAGTGGCTGAACCCAGTGAGAGTAAACTCCCCATGCATGTGAAATGCAGGACGGTGCTGGCAGTAGGTGGTTCTTCTTTAAAGCCCAGTTCAGTCATTAGATTACGTTCCATTTGTTGTGCTATCTGTTCACTAACGTTCATTCCCTAGACTGAGGCTAAGAACTATCTCCATTCCAAACATCGGGACAGGAAAGGGACCAGGAGCTTCACCTGTGGAAGGTTCTTACAAGTCATGCCTGCAAAGTTCATTACTGCGCACTACCTGGAACTCAGTCCCACGACATCGGACTCTAAGAGAGACTCGGCAAGAGCAGCAAACCATCCCAGGGATGAGTCTGTGAGAGAATGGCTTATTAGGGATCCACACTTTTTTCTCAATAACATATTCTTGTTTTGTGGAACTGAGCTTTTGATTATTAAAAGATCTATTGTCTTTCCCATATCCCAAAGTCTTCTCAAGAAAGGGAACTGTCTATAAAAAACATTATTGCTCTTACTCTGTCAATATAAGACAATTTTCTGGATTTCAGACTAGGTATTCATCATCGTAATGTGCAACCCCGTTCATCTTTAGAATCCAAATAATTTTTAGGTATTTCCCCAACAATAGAATTGTTTAGATGCTAAGCAAAGTGATTTGACAATAGTATCCACCACTGAGAACCTAACTTCCAAAGCTTTTAATATAACTTTCCTGAATTCTACTTGCAAGGCCTAGAGAAAAAATATGTTGAAAACTGTATGCTTATTTACACAAAGATACAGCCTTGAAAGGGTTCTCTGTATGAAAGCGTATTTTTACTTAGTTTGCAATTATTATTTAAACTCTTAGCAGCTGAACATGCACATGTTAATGAATACTATTTTTTACAATTGGATCGTTCTTTACCATACATGCAAAATGTTAGAATTTGAAAGCATTTTATTTGTTAGACTTAAATTATTTCTGTATATTCAATGATAGCTCAGTTTTGAGAGCATGTGTGACTTAATCCAATCAGCTGTGGCCTTTATAAATGATGGGAAGATCAAAGAGACTCATATGTTTCTTTCTTTGTAGAACATAATAGCCACAGCTGACCTGATGGATCAAAAGAATACTTTCACCTCAGCTCTTACTTTTTCTTGTAGAAATAGCCTTAGTTATTAGTAGAGGCTTAATATCATCATGGTTATTAGCCTGAATTTTAAAAAGTTAAGTTAGGATCCAAAAGTTCAATGTATTGAAAATACGCAAGTAAAAAAATCACATTATATAACAAGCCCAGTGTTTCTAAATTTTATGCTAATGACATGGTTTGTTTCCCTTGAAGCTATGTTAGCTCCCACATGTTGACGTTTACCTGGGAATTTCAAATTTCACTTATTATCATTCATTACTTGTTATCCACAGAGCCACATATCTAACACTGTTTTCAGAATCTCCAAAGCAGTGTGGATTTATACAAACTTTTCTTTAGCTATATTCTAATCATACCTGAAAAGACATCAATTCGTCTTAATGACAAAACTTACATATTAATGTTGGTAAATTGTAATCATGGTGAACAGTTACCAAAAATTAGTGTCAAGTAGGGACTCTGTCCAGTATGCTGCAATCTCAGCCACAGAAGTTAGAAGTGCACTTTTAACTTACAGGAACGGGATTACTGATCAACTTCCAGTTTGTTAATTTTATATCCTTGCTTCATACGGGGACTGACTCCGGCTCCATTCTCATTCTTTCTAACTTGAATTCCTCTGAAAATTTCACATTCCGACCTCCACGTTGAGAAAAATATGACATGTTAGGGATCCATTCCTGACTTTGGAATTTGGTGGCTTAATGTAAAGAAAGCCCTTTGAGGTACACTATTCACGGGCCACACTGAATTGTAGTTTCATTAAGGGATAACTGCACATACTTAAATCGCAGAATCCAGTAAGTTACAACATGTATGGTATGAAATCATTAGTTCAATCAAGAATTCGATCATCCTTTTTTCATCACCCTAAAAGTCTCCTCATGGCTCTCAGTAATCCCTCCACGTCTCCTGGGCACTGACCTGTTCTCTGTCACTATTACATTGAATTACTTCTTAAAATTATGAAAAAAAATGCCCTTTTTAAAACTCGTATCATCCAGGTGTTTCCTCTTTCGAATACTCCCTACTCATCTAGAGGAGATGTCTGCCTTCTCTTCCCCTCCTGACCTTCAAATGAATCGTCTTCTTTTATTTAAAGAAAAATAAATAAAACTTATACCATCCATCGTTTGGTTTAAAATTCAATCAAATCTGAAAGTACACTGTGATGTTCCTAAGTAATATTCTAGATCTCATCAAAAATCAAAAACTTGAAAGAAAGACAAAAAAAAAAAAACCCTACAAAATGCTAAAAGCTGAAATTTAAACAGATTTTCTCTTTGACAAGCAGCTGTGTATCCCACTCATTGTCTCCAGTAGAATAAAAAAACCCAACCCAGAGCTCTTTCAGTCACTTTTGTTCCTTAGTTAGGTCTCTCCCCCCAAATGCAAGCATCGATATTACTCTTAAACTTCCAGGAAAGAAGGTTTTTCCCAGCTAACTGACCTACTGGTTGATAACCTGGTTTTACCCTTAAAACTAAAAATCTTTCAGTTTCCTCTTCTCTAAAACATTGCCACTGTCTCCTAGTTTACTTAGCAGTTTTCCATTATAAAAACAATATATACTTATTATGAGAAATTTGAAGCAGAGAGTAAAAAAAGAGAAAGAAAGAAATTATTCTGACCTAGAAATAACATTCTTAATGCTGGATCTGCTGTCTTTCGGTGTTTTCCTCTGCTCAAGTTTTTCCTTTTGGATTCCAGCACGAATTCCACACTGCATTACTCTGGCTTTGAAGAAAATAAAATTAAATACTTTGACTTATTCTTTACATATTAATATAAAAATTGGCTTTTAATTCTCTAGTTTTTATGTCTTTTATTTATGAGTCTCAGTCTCTATATTTTTATAAAATATACTCATTATAAGAAAGGAAGCAAGTCTACCCGTTTCCTTTCGTAGCTTCAAAGATAACAAATGATCTTAGTACTTCGACCACATCTGTGGTGATCATTAGTGCTGTTCTCCAAATATTTCTGACTCCTTTTCTGAGCAGATGAATTTCACTTCCTGTGACCAGTGATGGCCAATGAGTTGAAGATCCACGTTTTTGCTTTGTTTTATTTCTCTCCTCAGATCCACTATCCAACTACTAACACTCTCTCGTCTGCCACACGAGATGCTTGGACGACCTCTGAGACTCATGGAATCTTCATTGCGGTGACTAAAGGTGGCAAAGCAACAATATCAGAAGCATTGGTGGTTCAGTGGGGAGGGAGAGACTCTGAAAGGCTCGTTTCAGATTGCATCTGCGTCACTTCTGTTTACAACTCATAAATAAAAGACGTCTTATAAGAACTAGAGAATTAAAAGCCAATTTTTATATTAATAATTTGTAAAGAATAAGTCAAAGTATTTAATTTTATTTTCTTCAAAGCCAGAGTAATGCAGTGTGGAATTCGTGCTGGAATCCAAAAGGAAAAACTTGAGCAGAGGAAAACACTGAAAGACAACATACCCAGCATTAAGAATGTTATTTCTAGGTCAGAATAATTTCTTTCTTTCTCTTTTTTTACTCTCTACTTCAAATTTCTCTTAATAAGTATATATTGTTTTTATAATGGAAAACTGCTAAGTAAACTAGGAGACAGTGGCAATGTTTTAGAGATGAGGAAACTGAAAGATTTTTAGTTTTAAGGGTAAAACCAGGTTATCAACCAGTAGGTCAGTTAGCTGGGGAAAGCCTTCTTTCCTGGAAGTTTAAAAGTAATATCGACGCTTGCATTTGGCGGGTGAGACCTAACTAAGGAAAAGTGGCTGAAAGAGGTCTGAGCTTGGAACATTCCTTTTTCTCCCAGACTGACAGTTCTGGGTCTTCCAGTTCATGAGAGAGAAAGTGAGATGTTGGAGAAAGCACTCCAACTCTTTGTTACTCTCACAAAAGTGGTAAAAGAGGTCCATGCCCTTGAGAAGATAACCATCCCACAGGGAAAATCCACTGAAAGTGTATATAAAAATAAGTGCACCTTTAGAGATATAGTTAATCTGCTTTGTCCTATGAATTCAAATCTACAAACATGACAAAGTTCTGACATTAGCATGTTGGAAATAGCATCTCCATGTCTTCTAGTAGACACCTGTACATATGTTTGAAAGGTTTTTTCCAGAGCACAAACCACAGATGAAAGGAGAAAGAAGCAGTAAATCACCTATCAGTGTGCATTTCAATAGGATGCGCTGGGCCAGTTTATCTAATGTTTCATCATGCATGTAAGGATCACCCAGCCTATCCAGTTACAGTGCTCAGCTAGCTCTACTTCTGGAAACACATCAGGTAACTTCTATGCGCCGCTCCTACAGAAAAAAGAACTAGAGACAGACTCACATAAGTGCCTTCACCTCTTTTAATTTAAGCACTTTAACAAGGTGGAAAATGATGTACTGGGGTTGTTCTAAAGGTTTTAGATGTATCTCATTTACATATAATCTTCAATTCAATATTTACAACAACTCGAGAAGTAGGTGCCATCATTATCCCATTAATACATGAATGAACTGAGGAACAGAGAGAATACGTCATTTATTCAAGATTGTATAACTAGTGTGTGAAGGTCTGAGTTTCCAAGCCAGGAAACTCTCTACTGTGGAATCCATGTTTTTATTCTTGGTCCTATGCTATCACTAAGACCTAATGGGAGGTGTATCCAAGCAATAAACACTTAGGGTGACCCTTTGCATATCTTAGGATACACAACAATAAATACAAGGTTAGAAAAGTCGAAATAGAGTCATATATTTTAGACATATTGCCACATTGAAAGCAGTACTTTCTAATGTAGCTATATATTAAAATAATGTGGGCAGCTTTTTAAAATATTGCATATACAGTTCCAACACAGAAAAATGAAATTTAAAAACATGCGCTTGATTTTACAAATAGTCCCCTGTTGCATTGCTTTAGAGAAGGAAGGTAAGTTTATTAAATATTCTAGTTTTAGTTTCTAGACTGTCCCATGGACTGAATTTAGATGCTTAATAACCAAATATTCATAGTTACAACGTTAAAGTTTGGATAGTAAGGAAGATTTAAAGATAAGGATCTGACAAACCAATTGTCTCTATTGATAATCAATTATTGCGACAACTGTTAGGCAACTCAGAAGCTATTCTTTCCTAATGCACTAAATATGGATAACTTCCCCATATTTGAAGGTGGACTATGATTCCGTTAGAACACACGTACGCCTGTTGGATGAAATGTCAGGTTTCTCCACATTCCTTTCTTGGATCCCATCCATCTAGCAGCCGAGGTCCTTCATCTGTACCTGACACTTTTAATGCTTTGTACCAAACATCTGTTTTCCATTTTTAAAACGTCGACTTGTCCGTCTTGAATGGGCATTGGGCAAAGTAGACAAATCCTGCTTTGTCTAAAGAGCCCATCTTGATTGTTATGCCAAAACCACATTTGCTCCATTAATCAGATTCCTTAACAACTCGTCAGCAAAGGCCGCAGGCAGTGGGTAATCACCCAGTGCGACTTCTGTATTAACCACTGCAGAGAGCACTTTGCAGTGGACAATAACCGTGCTTTCTCCCTGAAGTTGTATTTTTCTGCTATAGCTTGTCTTTGCTCTACTAAACTTTTACACACACAGGAGAAATCCAGAGAGATTTTCAAATAATAGGTGTTGATCTTTTTTACCCCTCCCGTGCCCTTTTCCCTGAAGAACCCTTCTCTTTGTGCTCAGCTCATCCGACAGCCCTGGTGCTTCCCACCAGAAGGCCAGAAGGGTTTTCAGCCAGGCCAAGGATTCTTTTATGGCAGAAGGTGTCTCCGTAGGGTGATATTTGGAAGCTAGGCACTCAGTCTTTCTGTGTAAGGTCCTCTTTGTCTCCTTTTGCACACTCACCAGGATATGAAGCCTCGGAGCTTTTCAGGAGTCAGTGGAGCTGAATCGCTAGTGTCAGAACGTTCTCCACGCTGGCAAAAATCTTTCTCTAACATGCTTACTTCAAACACAAACTGGGGGCCGGGGGTTTAGCTCAGTGGCACAAGGGCCTGCCTGGCAAGTGCAGCGTCATGAGTTCCATCCCCGGTACCAAAAAAACAAAACCAGAACCAAAACCAAAAAACACAAGCCCAGAAAGATAACATTACAGAGTCGCAGGTGAGCAGAATTGGAATAGCACACCTTTATGGAAAACAGGCAGGCAAACCAGAAGCAGTGGCCCTGGCTCCTCTTCCGGGCCCCCACACCCCTTCACCGGTCTTGATTACCTTTCATAACGACGTGGATCTCGCCCATTTCTCAACGCTCCCAGGTCCCTGAGTCTAGCGAAATTTATGAACCACAGCACTTTCTGGCAAGCTGGCTTTCGCTTAGCAACAGTGGCTTCCGTGCTCCCAACGAGCTTTTGATTCCCCAGCTCTCCTTCTGGTTGGCTGTCAGCGCGGTCTCGTGAAGGCGGAGTGAGTGACCCAGGCCTGCCTTTGACAGCCACTCACTTGGTTTGCCGCTACTGTTTCCTCTCCCGGGACGTCTGCTTCAGCACTGTTTCGTATCATACTTCATTACGTCCTGGAAATGTTGTTACCACTTCGTGCGCCATTGTACGTCGCCTTCTTTGAAGTTAATGTGAGTCTTATGTGACGATATGCTATACATCAGAGGACGTTACGACCCACTGAATAAAAAAAATGTAGCAAGATCCCCTTTCCATTTGTTAAATTTAGTACGATGGCCCTCCAGCCTCCCTGGATGCAGGGAGTTTGCTTGTGGATTGAAAAGAAAAAGAAGTGAGGAACTTAACTCACTCCTAAAGATCAGACCATCCAGGAGGGTAAGGAACACAAATGTAACTGGGCAAGTGAGGGACTGACTCGCCGTTTGCAGCTTTTCCACGTCTCTGGGAATATCTGTGCAGCAGATACTCCACTTAGGGAAATAAACCTGCTAACCCTTCTACATTATAACTTCAGGTTGGTGTCCACTGTGACTATCAAACTTTAGACCACTAAATTATATAGGGATTCCTGAATGGCTCTAATACTTCTAAATATTCGATGATGAATCGAATAGGTTTAACAATAGCTGATACATAGAGTGTACTTACTCTGCAGAGGGTGACGGCCTAAACCTATGGCATAGATTTTCTCATTAATTGACACAAAACCCAACTTATAAGTTAAGGGTGCTGTATTTTCCACATTTTATACCCGTAGAAACTGAGGAATTGACAGAACTGACAGTTTACGCGGGCGGCAGTCGTGGATGCTGACTCTGGCAGCGAGAGAACCATGCGCCTGGGTAGCGCACCCGTGGGAGCCTGAGAAGGCCGAAGACCCACTGGGGTGGGCGGCGCTGCAGGTTACGCGCACGGCTGTGGCTGCTGTGCGAGCCCAGCTCCCGCGGCCTTTGAGAGCCCTTCGCTCACCCTCACGAACTCATTGTTCACAAAGGGGACAGGAGTTAAACCTAGACTGCCTCGTCCTCTGCACTAGACCAACTTTTAACAGACTCACAGCACTGGCCGATCGAATTCTGAGTCTACGTGAAAAAAATTTCTACCCACCAGAGGACATTTGCCACTAAAGAGCTACAATTCTATGCTTCCTGGAATACTTCTGTTTACAAAATGAAGAACGGTATATAGATATGTTTGGCCATTCAGCTCTTACTCAATTCATTTAAACACCAGGCACCAACTTTTAGATTGATGTATTGATGATGGTTCTCCTGGAAGTTTTCAGATTTACTATAAGGAACAATCATTTTTAATCAGAAAAAAGTTACCATGGCTGAAATGTAGCTCAGGGGTAGAGCACTTTCCTAACATGTAGGAGTTCCTGGGTTCAATGAAAAAGAAAAGTCTTAAACATTTTTAACATATTTGAGGTAACTTTTTACATTTTTCTGAACTTCAAATAATATTTTTGTGGATTTCTTATCAGACTGTTTCAATAATGAGATATATGGGAACATTAGCTCAACAGGAATTTTTCTAACTGTATTGTCTAACTGTATTCTTATTTTTTCTATTGAGTACAGAGTAGTAGGCTTGCTGGTAGTTGACTTGATATTTCCTATTTCTAGAGAAACATATGTAGAAGGAAAAACCTTGAGACATGTATCTTTAAACTGGTTCTGCCTTTACTATGATAATATATGTATCGTGCAATAATTTTCCATTAGAAGATGACAACTACCTGAAAAGCTCTCTTGTTAGGTAAGTGTTTCTCTTATTGAATTATTGGTCCTATTTTTCCCAGTGGTGAGAAAAGGGAAAAGGAAGGGGGAAATGAAGGTAGTATTCAACTTAAGACTGACCAAGAAGACAATAAAGACATCAGGAAAATGTCAAGACAGCTTTCAAAGCTCAAATTCCAAACCAGTACTCCTATAAAGTATTAAACCTCAGTCATAAACCACTCATGATGTTCTTCATCATCTGTAACTCTGAGAAGGTATAAACAAGATGGCAAAAGCGATTCATGTTAAAAATGACTTCGAATTAACCACCATATGCCGTGAATGCTCACAATGGAGGTGACCCGAGACCTGCAGACTCAGGTCAACCACCGTGTCCTGCTTTCCCCATAAAATGTTCTGAAGGAACTGACTTACTGAAAAATGGGACTCACCCCTTCCATTTAAGTTGAACTTTCCATGAAGAAAACTCCACGTCAAGGGAGCTAGAAAATAAAGAAAACCCCAGGGGAGGGAAGAGGCAGTTGGCCAAGGAAAATAAACCAGAACACTCTGAGGGCTGAGATCAGAAGGGTTCACCTCCTGGAATACATGGGCAAAGATGGGCGATGTAGCTCAGACTCTCACAGACAGTAAAGCCACCATGCGGTCAGGTGAGCAGGGGAGACTTCAAACTACGTCGTCTCATCAGAATAGACAAGGAGACGAGCAACCCCACGAGGGCTGCGGGCCGCACCGGAGGCCTGGCTTGGGAAACACCACACAACGCTGCTGTAATCAGAAGATGCCTCAGTCCCGGGAGGAGCGGGATATCTCAGAGGTTTCTCCTTGTCAATGAGAAGGGGGATGGGGGAGGCCTGACCCAGAGAAAGTCTGGAAGTATTCAGTGAAAGGATTCCTAGTTAACTTGTGAGTGCCTGCATAAACTGGCAATGACCAAATAAATTTTTTATTATTTATTTTTTTGGTACCAGGAATTGGACTCAAGACCTTGCACTTGCCAGGCAGTGCCGCTGAGCTATATCCCCGGCACACCAAATTAATTTTTAATCGACGAGATTAAGATCCTTCTTTGGTTTTGATCATGATGAAAGCAATTCATTGTTTACTGACTGAACAGTTCTTAAAAATAAGTCAACTGCGTGCCACTGAGACATTGTTCCACGTTCACTGTCTTCAGCGCCACCGTTTCCAAAGTTTCTTCTCACTGGTTTAGAGGCGTGGAGTCCAAGCTGCAGCTGACTCCTTGGAGGTAGGCTCCAACCGCTTGAGCTGAGGGTGGCTTCAAGTGTTCGACGTGAGCTCTGCACATTATTGCCCATATCGATTGGCTTCCTCCTGTGACGCTGTCCTCCGTGGACCTGTCGTCCCCCACTTGGTCACTGAGGTGTTGGATGGGCAGGAAGAACTCTTCAGCTCTGAAGCCCATAGGGGCAGCAGTATGCAGCAACTGCATGGCAGTGGAGGAGGAGAGATCAACAGAATTTAGGGCTTCTTATACTTGGACGATTTACTGGTTTATTTCATTGTTTGTTTTGTTTTGCTTTTCCAGCTGTTAGCAGAACTGGGCACTCAGAAAAGTACTTGATTTAGTTTAAAAACTTTAAAAAGATGGTTTCTCAGTATCTGTTGTGAAAGTCACTTAAGTTTCAATCAATTCTTTCCCACACATTAGCTTTTTGTCCTTGGATTTCTGAGCCCATCTTCCTCACTGTCCAGTAAAGGTAGTAATAACGCTGTCTTCATAGATGTGTTGCATTAAATTAGTGTAAATGCCTTAAGTTTAGTTCTATTTATGCACACAGGAAGCACTTAACGAAACTTACCTTCATTTTAAAAAAAATTTTGCTGTTACACTGATTGATTTAGGGTCTTGCGCAAACTAAGCACCTATTCTACCATGGAGCTACACCCCAACCCAAAAGGTATTTGTGTTAATTTATTTAAAGGGATCATTGCTTCATAAGAGAGTTAATTATCATGTGCTAATGTGCGTGCCAGTGCCAAGTGCATCCTCTTAGGATACATCACCTGGGGTCAGTGGGCTCCCCAGAGAACATGCACTAAACTAACGGTGTAAGACGTGAAGGACGAATCAGTGAGGGGAAGGGATGAGGATCCCTTGCTGGGAGATGAAATAGAGCAACAGGTGAAAGGACGTGCGAGCAGC
>RJWT010037605.1:0-13026 GCA_004365215.1 Cuniculus paca | reverse complement strand
GTGTAGATTTGTTTTGGTTATGGCTAGCTGGAGTTCCATATGCCTCACTTATTTGGATGCCACTTTCTTTTTCCATGCTTGGGAAGTTCTCAGAAATTATTTCTGTAAATAGGGTCCTGATGTCATTTGTCTTGACCCCTGCTTTTTCACTCACATTTTTAATTCTTTTTTTTGTTTGTTTATTTGCACCACCAGAGATCGAACTTGCGACCTCACACTTGCCAGGCAGGCACTTAGGCCACTGAACTAAATCCCCAACCCTTGTCTTTTTGAGACAGGGTCTTGTTATACTGTTCAGACTGGCCCTGGGCTCACTTTGTAGCCCAGGCTGGTCTCGAACTTGCAACAATCCTCCTGTCTCAGCCTCCCGAGTGCTGGGATTACAGGTGTGTGCCACCAGGCCTGGCACATTTTTAATTCTTAAGTTGTTTCTTTGAATTGTCTTGCAGCCATTGAATCGTTACTTCCTGAGTCCTTGTTATTTTTAAGAGATCTTTTCTTTCATGATCACAAGCTGCAAACCTATCTTCAAGGTTTGAAAGTCTATTTTCAGTTTCTTTCAAGTGGTTTTCCCAGCTTTTAATGGAGTTTTTAATTTGCTGGATAGCTCTTTGAATTTGTTTCATGCATTCTAAATCTCACTTATATTGTTCATTCATGATTTCCCTCATTTTCCTATGCTCCTTTATTTTTTTAATTTGCATCTATAGAGATGCTTAGTAATTCTTTTATTATGTTTTTCATTTCTTCTTTTACCTGGGATAGAATTTCTGTTCTAATTTCTCTTATAGCTTCATGAATTTGCTTCTTCACTTCAGTTGACATCACTTCAGACATTTCAGGTGTGCAACTCCTGATCTCCTCTGTGTTTACCTCTCCTGGACTTTTGCTGCTGGGTTGGATGCCAGAGATTGCCCTCTCCCTCTTTGTCTTGGCATATTCCTGATTTCTTCCACACACATGGATAGTGTGGTCCCAGGCATCTCTGGCACTGGCCACAACTTCTCCAAAGTGAGACTGTTCGGCTTTTCTGGCCAGTGCTGGCTATGGGTATTTGATGGTGGTTGCTCCCATGCCTCTGCACTGAGTTGGGTACCAGCCTGCAAGGATTCCCAGAGTTTGCACAGGAACTGAACTGGTCAGGACCTACACATCTAAGCTGGTTAGGAACCTAAGTGGTGTTTTCTGGAATGCACTTGGGAGCAGAACTCAGTCCAAACAACTTTCGTGGGTCCACCCACAACCTGGAGCTGCTGGAAGAAGCCTGCAGCAGTCCTGGCCCCGAGCTTATCCTGCCTGACTCCATAATGGCTCAGAGTCAATCACTCTCTCCTGTAGGGGGATTGAGCCCCCTGCGCTCACCACCAGCCAGCGCAGATCTCCACATCCATCACTCTCTTCCACTGCCACACTTCTTTGCAGAGACCTCTGGGGTTGACCATGACTGCAATCATGACCACAACCAGGACTTGGACCACGACCATGACCACGACCGTGCGTCCCCAGGCTCAACAGCTCTTCTAGCAGGGTGAGTCTGGCTCCAGGCTAAGGTGCTGCCAGCCACCACCTTCTTCTTCTTTAAATTCTTCTTTTTATTCTTTCTGTGGGCTTCAATTCATATTTTAGATTCTTCCTGGGTCCAGGGGACCCACTTCCTTCCTTCTTGTCCTTTCCGTGATGTTGCATTCCAGCATCTGAACTGTTTCTGTCAGAGAGACTGTTTACTCTGCTGCTTACTGTTCTGCCATCTTTCTAGAAGTCCCACAATGGCCAAATATTAAGGTGAGATTTTAGTAATAGTTATCCTAACGCTAAGTGAATAAAAGATCTGTTTTCTTCTGGCATGAAAAATTCAGAAACCATATTATCTAATGCAATATTTTAAAGTGGCAAGATAAACATCACTTTTATTCCTTATAAAAAGTACATGTAAGATAGAGACTAGTAAAGAAAGTCATTGGTAATGTTAAGAATGGTACTAACACTGTTAGAGACAATAAATGCAAAATTGATTTTTCTAGTTGTGAGAAAATACACATACAACCAATATTTAAATCTAATATTTAGGCAGTGGAAATATAAAATATGACATTTGGTAGCATACTATAGAAGAGTAAAAAATAAATGAAACAGATCTCTACTTAAGAACAAAAAAAAAAGAAGTGAAAAACACAAGTTCCTATAACAAAAGCATCTTTCAAGGTGACTTTGCCCACTATAATACCAAGCCCAGATTCTATTAGATGGATATGGGTTTTGTTAATGAAAAAGCTGTAATTCACATTTAGTATGTGCATTTTGTATGTAAGATTTTTAAGATTTGTAGCATATTCTGATTTTAGTGTATGATGAAATTTATCATAAATATATCTAATTTATTGAATGATGCAACATAATACTATTTGTTGTTTATGGAAGGATAAATGTCCTATCATATTCCAAAAGAATATGAGGCAATTAACCTTTATTATGTCTAAATGTATTACCCAGAGAAAAACAATGAGGTTCAAAGAAACTACGTAGATCACAGAGCTACTAATTTGGGAGGAAGAATTTAAAATCAAAACATACACTGTTTACAATTACCTCTCTTTTGCTGAATACTGTGAGAAATTTTTTTAAAAATTATTGTCTCCACATACATGAAAGTATTGCTATAAATATCATGTATGTGTGGCTTTTACCATTTCCTAACAAATATCCTATTTCTTACAAATGAATTCTAATAGTGCACATTAATTCATTTGCAAAATTGGAACTCTTCAGCTGACCCTTAACAGTCTTCTGAAAATTTAAGATAAGTTTCTTGTTCTAATTTAAATTTCATTTTCTTGAAAGGTTATGATCATATCAGAATCAACAACATCAAGGATACTGACAATTTTAGGTTCTCTGCAAGGTTAACATTTAAGAAATGAATGTTTATGCTGCTGTTTATAGCCAATTAAAACACTCAATTACATTACAGAGAAATAAAAATTTTCCTTAAAAGATATTGGAAAATGTTCAATACATTTAAGCTGGTGCTCATGTGGAGAAGGTTTAGGGGCTCTTGAGGCAGATGGTAAATGTTAAGGAGGGCAAGTGAAACCCATTAAACCGATCTTCTTATGTATTCTCAACTTTACTGGTTTCTTAAATCTTAATTGAGTGCCAATTACAGGTAAAATCTCTTCTAGAAAGTGAAGTAGCCAAATGCTACAAATGAAAACAAATTCCACTGTCTTGTTCTCTGAGTGTTCTTTGTCAATGGTCTTTCAATGAAAATGTGTCAAAAGCATCATGCTAATTGTAACCAGAATCCTGCTTTGATTGCCTTTAGGAAAATCATACAAAGAAGCCAACTGTCCATCACTAAGACATACATTATGATATGACCTGTATTGACTTTTAATATATAATTAACAGATTAAAAGCATTGAAGTGACATTTCTTAGAGAAATAAGAGTAAAACCAAGATTTTTAAACATACCTGTCTGAGACTACAATTTTTAAACCATAATTTCTCTACTGGTTTGCCATTTAAAGTTTTCTACTATGCCATACCTTACATATTCAATTTGTTTTTCAAACAATTTTAATTCTAACGGAACTTGACTCAATAGAAGTCTATACTAAAGTCTATGAGGACAGAGACCTGGCCTGCATTTTATAATTTCATAGTAAGTTTCTAGTACAATGCTTTTGCATAATTAAATAAATAGTGCATTTAGGGAAATCAAAGTAGTAACAAATCACGGAATGGAAATGATAGAGGAAGCTTTGGGCCTTCCATAATATTCCCAGGAATGTTGTTCACTCAGGCAAGCAAACACATAGGCAACCACAGAAACTCACAGAGAGTGTTGCCCATAGGCTGACACGTGGAACTCTTGTTGTGTTCACTGCCTAAAACTGCAAGGCCCTCTGGGTTTTGGAGCAACCTTTTCTGATTTTTTAAAATCTTCCACCAGTCTTACAAACAATCAGGACTGGCCTGCTTCTGTGGACTATCTCATGCCTAGATCTGGATGTGCATAGGCCTTGCTTCATGTCTCCTACTTAGGAGGCTCTCCAAATTTATACTCATGTGTATCAGTAGGCACATGTATGCACAAAGATGCACACATACACACACACACACACACACACACACAAACACACACACTGAAGCGGGTAGACCAGATGCTATGGGTTGCTCAAGACTTACACTTGTGTGGTCATTCTGGGGTTATGACTTTGCTATTTATGATAAACTGGAGTCACTCATTTTGTCCCCCACTGGGAGCACCACAATAGCATTGTTCTGTGCCTGTAGTCACTAATTCACGTACAACTCAAGGGCCTACAAGTAGATGATCTTTCTCAGGCTATATCAGGGCAAGTTAATGGCAGAGCACAGTGATCTTGCACTGAGATACGAGAGTTGATACACCCATCTTTTTTAGAGGGGTGCTAAGCATTAAATCCAGGTATGTTCCACCACTGAGCTGCATTTAGTCCCTACATTTTATTTTATTTTATTTTATTTTATTTTATTTTATTTTATTTTATTTTATTTTATTTTATTTTATTCTATGACAGGTTCTCACTAAATTACCCAAGCAGGACTTATACTTTCAATCCTCCTGCCTCACTTTCCTTACTTCTGGGATTACAGGAATATGCTACCATGCCTATCTTAGTAAAAAAAATCCATCTTTGACTCACACAGAGACCAGTGTTTAGAGCAGGCCTTGATCTCTTATCTGAGGACACCCTGCCGAAAGCCGTGGTGGCAAGTGACCCGAGTGAGTCCTTTCCTGAGTGATTCAGAGTCTGTATTCACTGCATTCTTCACCATATTCCAAACACAGTCCTTCTTCAACACTGTGGGATCTGAAAGTAGTCTCCTTCCTGGGATAATCCATGCTCACAAAATCAGAAAATGATAGGGTAGAAAGGAAAAGTCAATGTAGGAAGTGGGTGACCATAAATAGGAAGGTGAGGGGCATATTTGCAAGTCTTAAATGACTACTAGAGGAAGTTTATCTTGCCTCAGTTCCATTCAAATGTTGGTTCTGCAGGAGAATTCAAATTTTCAAGAAAATTTCTTTCGTGTGATCTTCCATTTTAAATGACACTGGTTTCAAATTGTGTAAAGGTCAATAAAAACATATCTCTACTAAATCAGTCCTGGAGACTGCCATTTAATATTTTAGGACCTCAGATATTAAGAGTTGATTTAATTCTTCTTAAGGTAATTTCCCTAAATACCTTCACCAGACCCTGTCATGCCCAGAGAAGTGATGGGTTGGGATGGAAAGAAACTGCCTTCCGTGATTCACATTAATTAAGATTTCTTGGGTGATCAAGATAGCTATTAAGCACATGCCTCTGTGAAGCAGAAAAACACAAGATAGACACAGGTCTAATATCTAATGAGGAAACTTGCCATATATTTTTCCTACCTATTCTACTTAACTCACCAGAGTCTTGAGAGTCACCGCTAAATTGTTTTAGTCAGCGAAAGCCTGAGACCAGGCTTTGTTAATTATCAGAGCACAGCGCATCATGATTTGTAGTCTTATTCTACAGGAAAGTGCTTTTAAACACATTTAAAGTTTTATAAATACATGCCACGTCCTTCAAAACCATTGTCTATACAGGATGATACGGTGTGTAAACTGTCAACTGAGACAACAAAGAAGTCAATTCCCAGGCTAGAGCTCAGGGGTAGAGCACTTGCCTAGCAGGCATGATGCCCTGGGTTTGATTCCCAACACCAGAACAAAAATGCTAACAAAATCAAACCAAACCAAACCAAACCAAAACAAACAAAACAACCTGATATTTAAAGTTCCTAAGAAGTATCCTAAATTTAATGCCGAGTCTCGCCCCATGGCTTTTGATTTGTAACAGCTCGGCATGTTCTGCAAGCAGAAGAGGTTCTTTTGAACTGCATGAGATCTAAGAGCTAAAGAAGCAAGTGCTGTTTTATAGAAATAAGCAAATTTGAAAGAATGCAAACCGTAGAAAGCTGGGGCCATTTCCTTGTTCCAAAGTAGATAAAAAGGCTGGGTGAAGAGGAAGAGTGAATGCTGGAGGAAGCCCGTAGAACTTTCTTCTCTCCTGTCTGTGGGTTGAACCCTAACAGAAATGGAGCTCCCTGGGATACACATGTGTATTCTCACTCTCTTATCTGCAGACATTCCTACTGTCTAGCCTTGCTGATGGTCCTTGCGTGTCAGTGGTACGGGAGCAGTGAAACAGAGGGATGAGCCCTCAAGAGCTGCAAAAGGGCAACCAGTCCTTGCAACACAATCAACAAAGGGACAGAGACAAATTGAGAGAGCAAAATAGCTACTGGAAATTTGTATACACTGGTGTGTGTGTGTGTGTGTGTGTGTGTGTGTGTGTGTGTGTGTGCAGAGATTCCATTTGAGAAGAGGGAACATTACAGCCAAAGACATGATATAGACCAGGTATCCAGAGATAGGACAGGGACCCATTTATACGTGCAAGACCTGCAGCCATTTACCCAATGCCTTCTACACTCCCATAAAACAGAGAACTCTGCCTGGGAAGGAAGTTTTGTCTGAGAAAATTCTTATGCAACTAAATTTACCTCGAAATGGCAAGTTTAAATTTTCTGCTACTGAGCCGAAGAGTGACTTAAAATAGAAATTAAGTTCCATTATAAGAAAATAAAGTTTCATTCCTTACTCTTGAGTTTGTGGCCTGTGAAAATGCATGACCATTACGCAAACATAAAATTTTCCATCTGAGCTGCTACCAATTGTAATGCATAATAATTTTGTATGGTGGTTCACTAATCCTTTAAGTCAAATTGAACATGAACATGTTTCACCCCCCCAAAAAAAATAGAAAAAGAAAAAAAAAGTAGAAATCATCTTACCAAAGTCCAAAGCCTTCTCCTAATGAATATTTCAATTCAATGTTGTATTGGCCCACATTTCTATTGAATGGTAAAGTATGTGTGATTCATTAAGCTCTCATTCATTATGAAAATAGTCTAGCAAATTATATTCTTTGTAAGTGAAATCATTACGAAAGTAATTTACAAAATACATTAAGCCCTTTCATGATCTTTCTAAAGGAAAAGCCAACTAGTTTTAAATACATTGCGAGGTCATTATCATTTAAAGTCTTAGATCTTACTTTTCACTGGTTATTTTCTTAAATATTTCTTGCACATATATCTACATTTGGTTATACTTTGTACAGCACGAACTATTTTTTATGTGCATCAGGGAGAGTCTTGGTTCAACTATGCTTTCATCAAGTTTAAAATTAAGATGAAATTCTATTTTTTAAAAAATACTGTGTTCAAATATTCTTTTCTTTTCCTCTCAAGTTTGTGTAAGCCTGTCTTGCTCCTTGGAGACTGTAACATGAGCCTTCATCTCTTCAATTTTTCTATTAAATTATCATTTCAAACTTGTGAATGCAGCCTATAAACCAAGCAGCATGCTACAAGTTTCAAATAAGGTTGTTTGAGCTGTTTTTCAAAACTCAGTTATCCACTTAAATTTAAGGTAGAAGTTCAGGGCAGATTTAGTGTCCTTCTATGTTCTGTGTATGTACAATACTGTTCATTACCACGAACATGCCGGGACATGTTTGTTTCCCAGGAAAAATAGAGGCCTATTCATTATTCATGTAAGTCCTCGGTTACAGTAAAGACATTCATTCCCTGATGGCTCTATAGCTAGGGGGTTGTGCAGCCCTGAGATGTTATTTTTGGAAGATAGTTTACCAATTAAAAGCAAACAGCACTGGATTGCTTAGTGATATCCTCAACCTTGATTGGTTATGATTGCAAATGAACATCAGAACAGAATGGAAGGCATATTCGCTCCTGTTCTTCTGCTCATTTGCTTCAGACCCCTCCTGGAAACTGATCATTAGTCTATGGAGCTACCACCTCACAAGCCCTGACTTTTTTTTTTTAAAGCAACTTTAAAAATATATTAGATTTATTCTCTCACAATTATTTTCTCCTGAAATGTAGTAAAATATGAGAAGTTAATATAGCAGCAAATGTGAGGAATGATTGCTTGGAAGTAAGTTCAGGCCATGAAGACAAATAAAACCATATTCTGGAAGTAAAGACCAATGATGCTTTATATAAAACTAAATATATATTACTTTCTGTGACTGATAAAGAATGCAAATGTTGGCCATGGGTATTTTATATAAATTCAGTGGAATGAAATTGATTTAGACTGTCTTTTGAATAAATGCAGAGATCAAGATGAATGCTATTTTCTTAAGCATAGATCTAAAAATATCAGTAGTTCTTTTTGATATGTAGACCACAGACCTAATGATTTGTTACTTTTTTATTTAGCATTCACTGATCTTTTAAAGCCTTGCAGTCTTGGGCTTAATATAGTCATGTGATGATTAGGAAACTGCTCTGTGTGGACGGTAAGGGTACATTTTAAGTAATCTAAGCAGCACTCATAACAACAACAAAAATAGCTATACATATAAATCTCAATAGAAAATAGGAGCACAGAGAATATGCTACAAGACATATGGCAAAAGTGTTTTCTTGACTTAGTAGATAGCATTTTATTGCTTGGTTCTTATTCAAGGTGATGAATCAGTTGAAGAAGTAAATTTTCTTTGTACTTTTGATTTCCATTTATATTCACTCCAACCATGAAGGGGAATGGTCAGAGTTTGAAGAGCTATATTAATAAGAATTATTATTAAATGCTTTCTTCTGGTAACTGGCCTTAGAGGTGATATGCATTAATACAGAAGCAGTTATTGTTTTAGGGATCAACTTGCTGACTTCAAATGAAGAGACTAAATAACACGATCATAGTCTTTGTCAAAGGATATAAAGTTTACCACAGTTTACTGGTATGTCACTGGATTGACACCACTGACCTGATTCCATTAAGAATTTTTAGTTTTTTCTTTCCAGAGTTGCATATTAATACTAACTTGGCTGCTTTTTGCCTATCCTTTCTTAGCACCAACGACAGTCATTTATGTGGTCTCTTAACTACAATGTGTGTGGCCATAGCCAATAATTAGAGTAAAGCTAACTGTCAAGTTGGCCTTAAGACCATTGCTTCTAACACCTTCTATCAAGAAAAAAAAAATACTACGGTGTTATGATGCAGCACTCAAAGAAAAATGTTTTGTCAACTTGTATTTCCTAGTACATCAATCAGAGCCCATTTAAAGTTCTTGGTTTTTCTTGCTACCATGTATAATAACTTACAAATTTGAATGAATTTAATCACTTTGTTTTGATGTTATTTCGAAATTGTCATAATTAAAAGCTTTAGACAGGGCGATTATTGAATTTTAGACTATTCAGATTGTTTTCTATCCTTAAAAGGAATTTTATATTAAGTGTATAATCATTGACTGAAAGGTTTAACCACAGTAGTATCATAACATTCCTTCAGAATTCTGATACTGATTCTAACTGAACTCTTTAATTTTTAAACTTAGTTTTCTAAGTAACTTTTTGTTTTCATGTGCTTCTTATGCAAAGATAGTTTAGAGCAGACTTAATCAGAAAATTATTATTGCGCTGCTTCTTCAGATAATAACTTATGTTTTTGTTTCACAGAAAATAGCTAAAAAAGCAGCATCCTGCATAAAGTAAAGTAGTTACTAACAGTGATATTTTGTGGGTTAATCATCAGTTTTTTTTTTTTTTCCCAGAAAGCAAGTCTGTCATACTGGTTATTTAATACTGAAATAATTAATGACAGATAATTAACCCAGGGCCTTTACAAACTGAGAAATGATTTCAATAAAGGGAAAATGTGTTCTATCGATGAAAGTGAGCAACATGAGAAGAGCTTGCCTTAAGGAATGTCATTGTTTCTGGTGCCAGATGATCTGAAAACTACTCAAAGCTCCATTCATCTTTTACAGAAGCAAAAGAACTTGGTTGCCAAGATGTATGATTCCAATAATCAAGGTATGGCAAGTTTATTGCTTAGCTGGAGAATTCTATTTCATAACATTAGTATCTTAATTTATAATAAGTGAGGCAAGGTTAAATGATCCCCTTTTATGAACTACAAAAATGCAAGGTGTTTTAATCTGCAAAGGGAGTTCCATTTGTGTCACTCCTACATTTGCATATCTGATTTGGAAACACTTAAAAAACACATGAGTTTTATTATTTGTGATATTATCAAAGGCATCTATTAATATTGTGAGCCATCAAATCGAAGTGAAACTTTCTTGCTGTGCAATAAGCTTTTCTAATGATGTTATAAAACGATGCTTAGCAAGTGTTACATTTGCCAAGACTTTTCCATGATGTAGGCTTAACACTAGTTTTTGAAAATAAATGCTTTGTTGTATAACATTTACATGCACTTAATTACCTAAGATGCATTTTTAGGCAAGAAAATTGCTTAGAATCAGTGGAGAGTAGACTCACAGATCTTTAATGAATATGAAAAATTGAAGTTAACATCTTAAATTACTACAATGTCTCAACATATTTTCTGTTTATACCTTCTTGACAATTGATACAGTATTTCAAGTAAATATGAGTAGTACTTATAAATACATGAAATACTCTCATTGCCTAAGTTTCCAGCATATATGAAAACTAAATATAATTAAATAGAGTCCCGTCAGTTTCCTTGGCTAAATCTCATCATAGCCATTAGATTAAGATTAAGCAGATCCCGAGATTTCCTTCTCTAAAGCTAAATAGCTCTGGCTTCAAGTCTCAGTGGAACACTTGTGAGACAGTAAGAAGCTGTTGTCCTTCAGGATTAGTTTTCAGCCCATTGGTTCTCAGCTGCGCTAAAGATATAATTTTGATTAGTTTATATCAGGCTAAGTATAAACTTGTTCCTCAGAAAAGTTAAGTGAGCTATTAGGAGTTGGTTAGATACAAATGTTAGAGTCATGAAACAAACAAATATTATTTTCATCATTTCTGGTCATTATTCACCAGAGTTTACCATTTCCTTCTCTGTAACTCAGCAACCGTCCCATTATCCAGGCTCCTGGCAGAGATATTGTCATTAAATTTCTGACAGCTTTTTCATTACAGGCTTTGCTTTTCAAGAGTCAAGTTAACTAAGCAATTTTGATTTGTGCCAAGCTGAGATGTGGAATAGACACTTAAAGTCCATTCTCTTGTTTTCATAAGATCTCATTTGAACTTATTTGTCCTACTTTGATCTAAAAAACATAAAGAAAATACTAAAATTCATCCAGTTCCTCATTCATGAGTTAGCACAAAGGAGCAAAAGAACAGTAAATTCTGTTTTTGTCCTTTTTCTTTTTATTATAACTCAAGGCTTTGAACAATTAACAAAAAAGTCCATGACCTAAAGTTGTTATTTTGTTCAGAAAAATACTAACAACCATTTGTTTTTCATGCATGATGTAACAATAAGAACGTTTTGCTTTGAAAACTGTGACACAAGTTTTATGTTTATCCTCTGTTAAAAGTATGGCATACATTTCAGAACAATTTTTTCTCATGATTAAAAATACCCCTGATATTTCCTGTAGATAACATGGAAAACATAGATAAGAAAGAAAATGAAAATCTAAAATTAACCTAACAAGTGAGAGCATTTGAAGCTCTTTTCATATCTTACGAGAGATCCTTGAAGTTCTAGAAGCTTCTGGTAGAAACACGCCTGGCTACCCATCCGCCCCTTCTGCATAGTTACCACACTGCGATGGGACAAACCTGATGTTTCCAGGTTCTTTCCACCCATTTCACACACAATTCCATGAGGTCTGGTATTCACTCAGTTACGCTATTAAACAGTTTCTCTCCAAGTTTCCATTAAGTAAGCCTCTTTATCATCGTCCAAGTATTATTTTCTTTCTCTTCTTTGTCTTTGATGTTCACTGCATTTTGTGTGTGAGTGTGTGTGTTTGAAAGTCTTCTAACTTGAATTCCACCGTGGTACCCAAGTTTTGTCCTTTTCTTACATTTGCAATGAATCTGTCTCTTGCTTTTAGTTTGTCTTGTTCATCCTTTAGCTTGATGTGCACTCTTAGATGGTTTAATTTGTAAATAACAGAATCACCAAATAAGAGTTGTATAAACTATAGGATATCTATTGGTGATTCAATAAGAAGCGCAGACCTGGTTTGGTAACTCAGACAAGAAACTAAGGGTCTAGGCTCCTCCTTGCCTTCTCCTATCATTGCCTCTCTGTTAGCAACGTCTTGTTTCCCATTGGAAAGATGATCCTCTAGCTTTAAGAAGGGGAGAACCTCAAGCAAAAAGAGCCTTCTGCTTTTTCAATCTGGAAAAAAATGTTTTGCAGAAGTCTTCTCAAATCACATTAGTCAGCAATCGTTCTCACACTCTCCCCTACAATAGTTAATGGAAAAGGACAAGGATGGACAACACAGATTTAAACCAGTTATGCTTCATTCTTGGGTGGTGGGAGCAGTGTCCCCAAATACAACCAGGTTCAGGGGTCAAGGAGGAAATGGGAATGGCTTAGAATATGATTGACAGGGCCTGTGCCTCTATCAGGTATGGTGCTCAAGGCTCCGCCTTTTTCTCTCTGTATCTTGGTTACATTCATCTTATGCCTGAGAAGATTGTTATGAAAACTAGTTGGGGATGTGAAACCATGATACAAACAGGAGACTTACCTAGTAAATATACCACATTTCCCCAAGGAGACACAAATCTGAAATATATTCCTGGTTTTTCTTGCGATCGGACTGAACAGTTTATCACGCTAATCTTTTCCTTTCAATTTATCTTCATACTTTGTCCATTTTCCATCCTTCTATGTTAAGTCTCAATCACCAAAGACCTTTATCATGTGTCTCCTACTTACCTTTCTTTTGCTTCTCTTTGTTTGCTTCCTTTGAGGCGGTGTTCTTCAGCATTGTGACTTTTGTCCTACTGTGCACAGCTCAATCTAAACATGACTGCTGGTGCGCAAACCCTTCAAGGAACCTTTCTACGGAAATCAGATCTCACTGGTCCCTGTAAGTTAGCCCTGCTCTTTGAACCTCTCTAGTCCATGCTCATCCCAGTACCTTGTCTAACCTCCTGCT
>RJWT010037604.1:0-13280 GCA_004365215.1 Cuniculus paca | reverse complement strand
GAAATTCACTTTTTAGTTGGCTATTGTCTTTTTATTGAAATAATTAAAATCTAATCTTTAAAATTTGGCTTTAGTTATTTTTTCTTCCTAAATTTGAAAATGTTTCACACTAATCATTGCATGTTCTTTGTATTTCTCTCAATGGTGAAAAGACTGCTAAATCCATACTGCATAATCCTGTGCATGTGAAATCAAAAAAAGATGATCAAAAAGGAGTTGAGACTAGAATAGCTGCCATCAGAGGCCAGGAAGAGTATAGGAGGAAGAAATAAGGAAAGGTCAATCAATGAATACATATGAATAAGAAGTTCTCATGTGCTATTACACAGAAGGTTGATCGCAGAAAAAAATAAGATGTCATTCATTTCAAAGGACTAAAATAAAAAGTTTTCATAAATAAATAATACAATTTTAGAAGATAGATATCTTTAAACTGATTCAAATGTTGTTCAATGTGTACATGCATCAAACTATTACATGGTAGACCACTGAAATTTATAATTTTTATGTTTTTATTGAGCTTTCATTGCTCAATTGTTTGCTTGTTTTTTTATGCCTAAATCTTATAGTTTGAACAACTACTTTGACAACAATATGCAATAAATAACCAGTATTAATATCCTATTAGTTTGTTTTGAAAGTCTATATCATCATTTTTATTCTTAAGATTAAAAAATATCTTTTGCATCAGTTGTAATAAATTTGATTTTCAAAAACCAATCTTGTTCAGAGCAACTGCTGGGATACAGGTGAGAATATCTGCAGGAAGATGAAGACCAGTGTCTGCCAGGCTCTTGGTGAAAAGCCCCAGAGGGAAACCCAGGACTGGTCCCTCCCATCATGGATGCCAGGATCCAGGTGAATAGTGTAGGAAGGCCCAGAGACTAGCAGAATGTCAGCCACACAATAGGGTCCCCAGCCAGGGTGCACAAGATCCACAGGTGGGTTAGTAATATGAAACTGTCAGAAGCAACAGGAACAGCACAAGCCAACAGGTGTTAAGTTAGATAAACCAGCATTGTGCTTGGGAACAAAGACACACAGAATAGAAGCAGATAGGTGGTACTTCCCATTTTCTCTTTTTATTTTTCTCTTTTTCTTTTTTCTTTTCTTTTTTCTTTTTTTTCTCTCTCTTTTTTAAATGGCTGATGAGAAATCTAGAATACAGATAGATAAAAAATAGATGATGCTATGAAGAAGATGAAAACTGTGAATGACCTATATAGGAAAAAATTGAATTCATGAAAAGAATTTAAACAGATACACAGGAAATTAAAAATTTCATTGAAAGCAAGCAAAACTGCTTGAATCAAAGTGTAAACAAACTTTCAGACCTTGAAGACAAGATCTTGGCTAGTGATCATGAAAGTAAATATCTCTTGAAAATAACAAAGAATCAGGAAATAACAATTCAATGAGCGAAAGAAAATGCAAAGAAAAATAATATAAGAAAATTTGGTGTCAGTGAAAAAGCAGCAGTCAACACAAATGACATAAACAATATTTGGAGAAATAATAGCAGAAAATTTCCCAAACTTGGGAAAAGAATCTGACATACAGATAGCTGAGATATATAGAATGCCAATAAGCCATAACCAAAATAAATCTATACCCAAAATATAGTAATCAAGATTCCAGAAATTCAGCACAAGAATAAAATATTAAAAGCTGTTAAACAAAAGAAACAGATCACCTATAAAGAAAGCCCATTAGAATTATGGCAGACTTCTCAACACAAACCCTCAAGTCAAGAACTTAGAGTGAAGTATTTCAAATCCTGAAAGATAGCAACTTCCAGTCAAGACTAACATGCCCTGCAAAACTATTTTTCAAAATTAATGAAGAAATAAGTTACTTACATGACAAAGAACAACTGAAAAAATTCATGATCACTAAACCAACATTGCAAAGGGTACAGAAAGATATTCTAGATGGAGACAAAAATGACCACAGTTCCAAGAACAACTGAAAGAAACCAACAAGCAGGGCAAGAAATTAGATAGAGCAAAAAAGTAGAGAACCAATAGCAGGGAAAAACATGCCAAAGAAAAGTCAATACATATCAGAGATAACCATCAATGTATATGACCTCAATACACCAACTGAAAGAAACAGACTGGCTGAATGAATCAAGAAACTACATCCAAAAATATTCTGTATATGAGAAACACATTTATCTCAAAAAGAAATTCATAGACTGAGTCAAAGCATGGAAAACAATATTCCATGGAAAAGGAACCCACAAAAAAGCTGGGGTAGCTATTATATTTACAATGTGTACTTCAAACCAAGAATAAACAAAAGGGATAAAGAAGGCCATTATATATACTCATTAGACTATATAATAGAGGAGGAGATGACAAGCATAAGTATTTATGCACCAAATATGACACCACCCAACATTATAAGACAAATATTAATAGATATGAGAAATCAAAAGATCAATAACACAATTGTAGTAGCAGAACTTGTTCCTCCACTGCTGCAAATAGATACATCAATCAGACAAAAAAGGAGCAAAGAAATATCATAACTGAACCAAACCTATGAACAAATGGACTTAGTAGATGTTTACAGAGTATTCCACTTGACAACATCCTAATAAACATTCTTCTCAGCTGCACATGGTATGTTCTCTAAAATAGACCATATACTAGGCCAAAGATTGTGCTTAAGTAAATGAAAAGAAATTCAAATTACCCTATGCATATTGTTGACCATAGTGCAATGAAATTGGAAATTAAAGGCAAAAGAAATCACAAAAACTGCATAAACATATGGTAATTAAACAACACCCTCCAAAAAAAAAAAAACCATGGATCATGGAATGAAATC
This sequence comes from Cuniculus paca, assembly GCA_004365215.1. Taxonomy (NCBI): domain Eukaryota; kingdom Metazoa; phylum Chordata; class Mammalia; order Rodentia; family Cuniculidae; genus Cuniculus; species Cuniculus paca. Next base: position 10,445 of record RJWT010037604.1, on the reverse strand, counting down.
AAAGAATAAATTAAACAATATCTACAGTTAAACAAAAATAAAGATATAACATACTGGAAGCTGTGGGACACAATGAAAGCAGCTCTAAGAGGAAAATATATAGTGGCGAATTCTCATATCAGGAAAACATAATAAGCACAAATAAACAACCTAATATTGCACCTCATGGTGATAGAAAAAAATAGTAAATCAAGCTCAAAGTCCATAGAAAAGAGGAAATTATAAATGTCAGAGAAGAAATTAACACAATTGAGACTAAGAAACCAATACAAACAATTAATGAATTGAAGACTTGGTTCTTTGGAAGAATAAATAAAATCAATGCACTGTTACCAAAACTTATCAAAAAAAGGAAGAAAAGACTCAAATTCATATAATGAAGAATGAAAAGAGTGAAATTGGTTCAGATCCTATGGAAATTTAGAAGATCATTAATACCTACTTTGAAAATCTTTACTCTCATAGAATGGAAATCACAGAAGAAATGGACAGATTCCTAGACATGCATGAATTACCAAAGCTAAATCAAAATGATATAAAAATTCTGAGTAACCCAAAATCAGTCAATGAATTTGAAACAGTAATTAAAATTTAACAACAAAGAAAAGCTGAGGTTCTGATGTATTCACTGCTGAATTCTACAAGAAATTTAGAGAAGATTTAAAACCAATACTCCACAAACACTTTAATAAAATTGAAAAGGAAGCAGTATTCCCTAACTCATTCCTGGAGGCAAGTACTATTGTGATACTAAAACCAGAGAAAGACCCAATCAAAAGAGAGAACTATAGGTCAATCTCCCTAATGAAAATAGATGCAAAATTCCTCAGTAAGATACTAGTAAACAGAATGTAGCAAATCATCAAGGCAATTACACACCATGACCAAGTAGGATTTATCCCAGGAATGCAGGGATGGTTCAACATATGCAAATCAATAAATGTAATTCACAATATCAACCAAGCCAAAGACAAAAGTCACATGATCATCTCAATAGCATGAAAAGCTTTTGACAAAATCCAACACTTATTCATGATAAAAGCTCATTCTTGATAAACTTCATTCATAACAAAAAGCCATCTATGACCAATTTTCAGGCAACATCATTCTAAATGAACAAAAGCTGAAGGCTTTCTCTGGAAAATCAGGAACAAGACAAGGATGTCCACTGTCATCACTTGTATTCAGTGTAGTTCTGGAAACATTAGCCAGAGCAATTAGAAGAGAGAGAGAAATAAAAAGAATAAGGGCAGAGAAGGAAGGAGTTAAATTACCATTATTCAGAGATGACATGACACTCTACATAGAAAAATCCCAAAAACTTCACCAAAGGACTTCTAGAATTAATAATCAATTTCAATAATGTAGCTGGATACAAATTAAACACACCAAAATCAGTAGCATTCCTGTACACAAACAAAAAACTAACAGTGAGAAATTAGGGAAACTACACAATTCAAAGTAGGAACTAAAAAAATGAAATACTTATGAATCAACCTAACAAAGGAAGTAAAGAATGTATATACTGAAAATTTCAGTATTCTAAAAAAGGAGATTGAAGAGGATATAAGAAAATGGAAAGATTTTCTTTGCTCATGGATACGAAGATAACACTGTGAAAATGGCCCTATATCCAAAACTTTTAAACAGATTTAATGTAATCCTGATCAAAATGCCATCAGCTTACCTCACAGAACTACAGAAAACATTCCTAAAATCATCTGTAACCAAAAGAGATCTATAATAGCAAAGACAATCCTGGGCAACAAAGGCAAGGCAGGAGGCAGCACAATACCTGACTTGAAATTATACTGCAAAGATAATATTATAAAATCAGCATGATACTGACAGAAAAACAGACCTGAAGATCAGTGGAACAGAAAGTAGATGCAGACACAACTACAAACACACTCAGCCACTTTATCTTTGATGAAAGATCAATTATGTTCACTAGAAGAAAAATAGACTAATAAATGGTGCTGGAAATATTGTTTCTCTACATGCTGAAGATTAAAACTATGCACATGTTTATCATCATGTACTAAAGTCAAAACTGATCAAGAATGTAAATATTACAAAAGAAACACTAAATCTGCTGGAAGAAAAAGTAGGTAGAAATCTTGAAGACATAGGTATAGGTAGGGAGTTCATTAACAAAACTCAGACTGCTCCAGAAATACTTCAAAGAATGAACAACTGGGATCTTATTAAAATGCTTTTGCACAGAAAAAGAAATCATCAACAAAGTGAAAAGATAGCCCACAGAGTGGGAAAAAATTTAGCCAACTATCCCTCAGACAATGGACTTCTAGCTAGAACACATAAAGAATTGAAAGAAATCAAACTCCCCAAATTTGAAGGCCCAATCTAAAAAGGCATCTGAGATGAATATACACTTCTCAGATGAAAAAATATAAGTGACAAATAAATATATGAAAAAATGTTCAACAGCATTGGTCATGTGAGAAATGCAAATTAAAACAACACTGAGATTCCACCTCACCCCAGAAACAATAGCTATTATCAAGCAATCAATCAATAACAAGTGCTGGTGAGGCTGTGGGGATAAAGGGACTCTTCTCCACTGTTGGTGTGGATGTAGACTGGTACAATCACTGTGGATATTATAGTGGAGGTTCCTCAAAAAATGAGCATTAGAGATCCCATTCCACCCAGCTATTCTCCTTCTGGGTATCTTTCCAGAAGAATTAAAAACATCATACGACAGTGATACACGTGCATTCATATTTAGAGCAGCACAACCTGTAATAGATAAATCTCGGAAGTAACCCGAATGCTCATGAACCAAGGCATGAATTAAAAAGATGTGGCATTTTTATACAATGAAGTACTACTCCGCCATAAAGAGGATAAACTTGAGAGTTGTATAGGTAAGCGAATGTAATTTGAGACCATACTTAGATGTGAAATCAGACTCTCATGTATGAGCACTGCATTTTCATGAATCCTTTGTGTGAGAAATTGAAAGAATAAATGAGGTTTAAGATATACAATAGATATTGTGAAATGGGAAGAAATTGTTCAAATGTAAAAAGGAACTAGGATGGATGAATGGGAAAGGACAGTAGGGAAAAGGAAAAAACATGCAAGTCAGTTATACTATTAGTGTCTCTTAGTTCATTAAAAAGGAAGATTTTTGCTAAGATTGATTGGAGAAATTTCCATGCCTATATCTTGTACCCTTAGCAATCACTTTAAAGATAACAACATGTAATTTATTAATTATTACTATTCATCTATTTTTTGTTATGAAATTTTGTCTACCTTTTTTCCACACAAAAATAAAACTTATTTAATTTTTCACCTAAAAATATGTGACAAGATAAAGAGTATGTGTGGGTTTTATTGGTGCCCATTCAGAACCCATTTAGGAGACAACTCCGTACCATAGCTGTTACAAAATTAGATTCTACTGGCACAAATCAGTGGTTTTTTTTGTGTGTGTTTAATGTTGGTCAGGGACTAAATCTAGGACAGTTTTTCCATCTATTATTGGATATTAGAATATTTAGAGACAATATGAAAACACAGACTGCTGAGCTCCAGTCCTGAGTCTGGAAGGCAGTATAGGGTGTGCATGACTAACAAGTTCCTATAGGATGCTGATGGTGTGATCAGGGGAAATAGGTCAAATGCAACTGCCTTGCCTGTGTATTTATTCCTTTTCTACAAGAGAGTACCCCAATGATTTAAAAACATGACAATTCTTTGTTATTTTTGCTCCAAATTCTTCTCACTCTTTTGATACCACCCAGATCAGTCTTTGGCTCCACAGTCTTGCTCATTTCTTTTGTTCTCAGAGCACTAGCTCCCATAAAATCTCAAAGGTCTCTGCAGACATATACTTTCAGAACAAATCTCACACTCTAGAATCCCTGGCCCAAGCTTTACTTCTACAAAATGAACCTAAAACATAGAATATTTTCCCCAAAGTAATTGAAAAATTTTTATAATCATTGATATTTTCACTTTGGTTTGTCAAATTTGTTACACTGAACCTGGAGCATAACAATCTATGCTTTTTTTTGATGTTCATACTGTGATCTTGATCTCATTGTTCAAACTTGATTGCCAATTTGACCGCAAGAATCCACTGTTCCTGACCTTTCTTCTGTCTCTATTTTTCCTTTTATCAGTCTACCTAAGATTAAACAGAAAGGGAAGTTCTATTGATGGATTTTTGAAATAAGACATTCTATAATTGCTATTTTCAAATTTAGTTATCTTGTTGTTAATGGAGATATGAACTACAAATGTGTCCATATGTACTTGATGTGGAATATACCTTCTAGAATTACCAGCCAAATATAAATACATAGAGTAATAAAAATGGAAAACACTATGCAGCGAAATCAGATTAGTCTACCTGCATTGTAAGTACTATATACTTTGGGTCCATTTGGTAAATTCTTACATTTTCCCCTTTTAATGTCCAAATATCTACATGTTTTTATCATGTTTTTTTTGTCATACTATTTTCTGACAGATATCAAGTCACTACTATTTAATTAACAGATAAACATTCATACTTAATTTGAAGAATTTAGCATGGAAGGACTCTTCCTGTTTTTATCAGTAGCTACTTCAAAACAAGTAGAAGAAATAATTTTGATGTATTAATGAGAAACCTCAGGGCCAACCCCTTTCTGCGAGCCAGCAGCAGTCACGATTCCCTGGAAGAGGACCAAGAAAAACCTTAGCGTATCATGGAAGAGGAGAGAGTGCTTGCCATATAATTAGATTCTTATTTGCTAGCATGTATACTCTGGCTTTTACTTCTGAAAAGGAACAGGAAGGAAACACACACCAAACACAAGAGGATGTTTTATGTGGTTATGCGGTCATACAAGTTATGGATTAAGGCATAAGTGTAAAATAAAATATTTTATGATTACACGAAAAGTAAATTATTTTGTTAAACTTAATTCCACTGTCCAGTATCAGGAAAGTATTTGGAAGACATATAGATTTTAATAGAATGTTGCCATGGAAATGATTTATTATTTAAAGAATTATTTAGAGGCAGCAGAAACTATGCTATACATCAATAATATATTAACTCTATGCATTGATCTATTATTTGTTCATTAGAACAAATAACAGCTTCATTTAAATTAACACCTCAGAGGATGGAGTGAAAAACTGTAAAGTCTTATAAGCGAACCTGTGAGTACACCAAAGATGTCATCAATAGAAGATGAGCTATATCCAGTTGTACTGAGGTTAAATTCTACTTTTCAAAAGGAATCTATGGTTTAGTTATTCATTAACTGTATACATTACTCCATCCATTGAATAAAAGTGATAGTAGAGATTGCAGGTTTTAAGAACCTATAAACTGTTTTTGTGTGTTGTTTTACTTGCTTTTCAGTTTGAAGATTTTACCCATTGAAGGAAATGAAAGAGATGACTCTTTATTTTCTTTGCTGTACTTAGCTATTCATCCTCAAATTCTACCATGTGTAGTTTAGTTGTAAATTTAACTTTTAAAATATAAGTGCGTTAGTTAATTTTTTATATCTCAGTTTTCTGAACAATAAAGCAGGTCACAGAATGCTGACCTCAGAGGTTACTGGGATGAGTAACTGTGTCAGCATGTGTAGACTGTCATGCAATGGGTCCCCCCCAGGTTACCAGCATGTGTATTTTATTTGCATTTGTATTTGTTATTATTATCTGTAATTATCCACGTCCCAGGTGGTATTTTTCTTGTTGCTGCTGTTATGCCTTTTAAATGTCACCACAAGCATTTATTTCTAATTTACATAGTCTTGCTATTTTGGGTGATAAATCTTCTTGTTCTGATAATTTTCAAATAAAACAACGTTTCCATTTTGTATCTTAGAATACAAGTAAAATATAATGGAGAAAGTCATCACCATGTATTTTAAGAATTGAAACTGATTCACTAATATTTTAAAATTATTAATTGGTGGAAATTATTTGTAAAAGCCAAGATGTCCTGTATACATTTATGTTGCCATATTTTTGTCTCTGTTCTAAATAGCACCTTAATGATAATTTTAATGCTGGAGATTTTAAAGTAAATTTATATAACACTTTAATGAGTTTTAAATTATCACATTACATATTTAGTGGTAGCTTTACCTTTCATCAAATATGAATAATTTTCTCTATGTGGGTCTATTATGTATCCAAAACTGACAGAGTCTTAGGCTTCAGGACTTAGATCCTAGTGGGGTGGGAATCTAGACAATAAAAAACATTAACAATTTCTAATACTGATATGTGCTGTAAAATAACCGAAGTGGACAATATAATAAGGAGAAATGGGGGAAAGTGATGTATATAAGAGTTTCTTTAGCCAAAAATGAACAAAGAAAACCTCCTTTGAGAGCTCCCAACTCCCTTGAAGCCAGTTTTGTGAAGATCTAGTAAAAGGACATCCAAGATAGGCAAATAACAGGGAAATATTTAATAAATATGATCAAGACTAGTGAGAAAAATTTAATGGTTAAGTGGGAAAAGGAAAGGAAATGCGATCAGAGAGGTAGGCATCACCGAGAACATGGAGTACCTTTTGACACAGGAAGAACTTAATATATTTATTTTGGTTTACAATGGGAAGCCACTGGAGAGTTTTAAGAACAGAAATGTGCTGTATTATTTATCTTCTGCATAGCTTGAAATGGCAGAATATCAGAAATCCTGTGAGAACTCATCTTATTAAAGTCCCATCTGTCAAATTCTAATATATTTATAATTTTAATGGGCACTAATCATATTTTGAAGGCATTCTACATTCAGTAGTTATCTTGTAAATCATTGAGTTTTTATACCATTGTCAATATTTAGACTCAGATGCATAGGTACAGGGAATAAAACTTCAGTAGAAGAATCACCCTGCACATCTCTAATCAGCCACTGTTTATAATTAGCTAAGCAACTATTCACACAGGTACCTTCATGTTGCTTCTCTCTATAGGCCAGAGAGCTCCAGGGTAGGTTCATTGCATTTATTGGGTAGTAAATTAACAGCACAGTGCTTCAAGCAACAACATGTATTTTAATTCTGTTACGAGTTCACTTTTTCTGGCTTCTCTGCTGCAGTCCTTTGACAATGGAAAAAACATGCAAAATGAGCACTGAGACAGTTTTGTCAGAAAGGCAAATGGTGTTAGTTTTTCTTCTTGTTTGGTAGAAACAGCAGCTTTCTTGCAATATAAAATTTTTTAAAAAATAAATGGTATAAATTATATGAAAACTTTTACTAGAACACTTTTTGGTGGCAATACTAGATTTTCTTTCATAACAAAAGTCATTTTTACTCACAGTGTTCTAATTCCCTTCAAGTTCCTTTCAATGTACTTGCTGAGTAACGTCAATTGCAGTAGAAAGCAATTGTTAAAAGGAATCTATCTGATGAGCTTTAAATGGATACCAATAACGATACTTACACAGGTATTATACTGAGGAAGAAACTGCCATTTTGAAGAAAAGAACACTCTTAATACAAGTGACATCCACTGAGTTACTTAAAAAATATTCAAGATAGTTGACAAAGGGTCTAGTTTAAACTTATTGAGCATAGGGTAAAGAAATCTTACCAAAAATAAACTTCTGATAGGATATTAAAATATATAAAACACAATAATAAAAGTTTAATTAATATAGAAAAAGAAAGACTACATTTGAAATTTGAAAACAAATGATGAAATCTATAATTTAAAAGCAGATAACTAATTATGTAAAATTATCATAAAGAGAATTTTGTTAAAGTGGAAAGTAAAGCAGGGAGCCAGAAGTAGTGGCACACACCTGTAATCCCAGTACTCGGGACGCTGAGGCAAGAGGATCACCACTAGTTTGAGGGCAGCCTGGGCTACTAAGTGAGTTCAACTTCAGTCTGAACTGCATAGCAAAATCCTGTTTCAAAAAGACCAATAAATAAAATAAAGTAAAATAAAATAAAAATCAATGAAAGAAACAAAAACAGTAAAGCAGGGAAAAACAATTCTTCTGTTTGTGTTATATCAAGGGGTAGGCTGTTACTTAATTAGTCATGTTCTAGTAGTTGGGACAAAATACCTAAAACCTGAAAGTTTTAAGAGAGGAGAGGTTTACACTGTTCAACTTATGGTTTTAGAGGGCTCAGTCCACATGTAAGTGGTAGCAAAACAGAAATGGTATAGTTGAGGAAGAAGCATGGTAGAGGAAAGCTGCTTAGCCTGTGGTAATCAGTACAGAGAGAAGGAAGCCAGCGAGAAGAAGTCTTCTAAGTCAAGTCCTCAGTGACACATTCTCACCAAAAAGCCATCACTTCAGAGCATACAAGAGTTGTGCAGAGCCACTTGAGGGCCCCTTTCTAAGGACGTTACCCTTTTACTTGCCTGTTTGGGTGAGATCTGGTCATTTCCTGAGAGATCCTACAGATATTTTTGTAAAGTATTTTGTAAAGTTCAGACAGAGCCTGAGCTTCGGGCTCTCCAGATCTCCCCTCTGACAGATTAATTAGTTCATCACCCTTACATTTAGCCTCATGCTAAGTGTTAGACCTGGATAAAATATAAACAAACTCTTTGCTGGAATCAAACATGCATGACTTCCGTTCTTTTTTAGAGTAGAGTCCTCCCTCCCTTGTGAAAACTTCTGAGCCTGATGATCATTTTCTGTATGCCTAGTAACATTCTGGGCACTTGAACTTTGACAAGAATCACACATCAAGCTCAACTTAACAGCTCTGTAGGGCTGCACTAGACCACATTTCCAAACTTCTCTGAAAACTTCCTGTGAACCAGTTCACATTACATACAGTCAACATGATGATTCACTCCAGTGGTGTCAAAATCCATTTTAGTCACTTTTCTCTTGCTGAGACAAAACATCTGTCACCAAAATTTAAGTGTATTTTGGTTCATGGTTTTGTAGAGTTCAGTCCATAGGCAGCTGGCTTTAAGAGAGAAACAGTGTGGTAATCAGGCATGAGAAAAATAATCTTAATCCATGGTAGCCAGTAAACTGATACAGAACACAAAAGCCAAGGATAAGAAAATACACTTTCAGGTCATTTCACCAGTGACATCCACACTCCTACAAATTCTACTTTTGAGCACATGAGACTTTTGGTAAATATTTTATATTTAAACCACAACATGTTCTTTATTCAGTTGTACATGTGGTTTTATTCTGTTACCAACTTATTTTGTAATGACTGAAAAGAAATAATGGAATTATTACATGTACCTTAAGATCCTCAATCAAATTCAGTTACATTGTTTCACTTGAATGTTTCAATGATTATGCCTTAAAAATAATTACACAATATCTGTATCTCAGTATTTTACTTAATCATGTGTACAGGAAAATAAAGTAACAATCCATACTCTTACTCATATTTAGAATCAAGAAAAATATCTTGTTTCTATAAGCCATGCTAAAATACAGTTCTTAAATTGTATCATTTATTTAAAATAGTAACTAGCTAAATCAAACTGTATCTCAGTATACATGTGCATGTTAATGTCAATTGCAGATACTCCTGGAAGCATTTTTTTTAAGGATATGCTTACTAATCTTAAAAGTGATCATCTTTTATTAGTTTAACAATATTTCATTTGTGCAACCTGGGTACTGGAAGAACTTTGTTTCACTTTTCCTAGGTCAACTTCTTGCCTACAAGTAAAACCCAGCCTGATGACTTTAGTAGCTTTCCTAGAGAATGAATCACTCTGGACTAATTCACTATTTGTTTCAACAGCAATAGACACTGCTTTGCAATAATTTTCATGATAACAGAGAATATCTTAACACAGTACATTGTCCCCTCTGTCAAAAGTCTACTCAACAGAATTATGAGAAAACCAGAAGTTTGCTCATGAGAGGTTTATTACCTAAAGCTTACCATTTCACAATCATTGTCCATGGTTTCACATATGGTATCATCTTTTAAAACCTGAAAACCTAAACTTTGTACAAAGCACATGTAAGAGAACTTGTATTGAAGGATATTCTTTTGGGGCCATATCAAAGGTAAGGTTACATGAAAACTATACTTTGAATGAAATATTTTTAATACAAAACAAATGAAAGTGGACACGAACATATACATACTGTTTTTTTTCAGTACTAACAGTACTTATTGTTCAACAGTTTCCTCTAACATTTTTATGATTTCTCATTTGCACAGTGATACTGAAGATTTGATATTAAGTGTATTCTATATTTGTGAATAGCATACTTTCGGAGGGGCGGGAATAGGGTAACTTGCCCATTAATTGCAGAATGGATAAGAAAGACATGGGATTTCATGGGGTGGAAACCTACTCAGCTATAAAGGAAGATAACCTCAAGGCTCTTGTGGGTAGATAGAGGCAACTGGTAATAGTGCTCATGGATGTAATGGGCCAGAGTCACAAGGGTGAATTTTGTGTTGTCTCCATAGCATAACAAACTAAAGGTGTTAG
>RJWT010037603.1:0-13020 GCA_004365215.1 Cuniculus paca | reverse complement strand
ACTGCAACCACGCACCTCTGGGCTCAGCAGCTCTTCTGGCAGGGTGAATCTGGCTCTAGGTGGAGGCACTGCCAGCCACCATCTTCTTCTTTGTTTAAATTCTTTTTTGTCTCTTTGTGGGCTTCAATTCGTATTTTAGATTCTTCCTTGGTCCAGGGGACCCACTTCCTTCCTTTTTGTCCTCTCCATGATGTTATATTCCAGCATCTGAACTGTTTCTCTCAGAGAGACTGTTTACTCTGCTGCTTACTGTTCCACCCTCTTTTCTTTGGCAGAAGTAAGTTCTTACCTACCAATAATATTCTTGAGTGTGTATTGATTAAATTCCTCAATCAAAATATATAGCTGAATAGATAGGGACAAAAGACCAACTGATTCCTACAAAACAGTCACTTCTCTGGTAAAGATACACATAGATTGAAGGAGAAGGGATAGAAGAATATTTCCCACACAAAGAAACCAAAAGTGAGCAAGAGTAACTATAATTTTTAAGTTCAAGTCTGTTAAGAGAAACAAAGAAATACGTTACATAATAATCAAAAGATCAATTCACCAAGAGGTTATAATTATAAATATAAATATATAGATATAGATATATATCTGAAGTATCCCAAATGTATAAAACAAATTTTTTAAACTCAAAGGAGAAACAAGCAGAAATGCAATAATACTTGGAGACTTCAATGCCCTACTTTCAATAACAGATAGATCATCCAGACAGGAAATCAACAAAGAAACATCACAGTTAATCTACACTATAATCCAGATGAATTTAAGAGACATCTGTGGAACATTTCCTCCAACAGTAGTAAAATGAACATTGTTCTCATCAAGACATGGAAGGAACATTCTTGAGACAGTTCATAAATGATAGGCCATGAAACAAATCTTATTATTTATTAAAAGAACAGAAATCATAATGTATCATCTCAAATCACAACAGAATAAAAATAGAAATCAACAACAGAAAAAACAATAGAAAGTATTCAAATGCATATCAGTTAAACAATGTGCTTCTGAGCAGCCAATGGGTCACTGAAGAAATTAAAAGGGAAATAATAAATTATTGAAAACACAACATAGTAAAGCCTATATGAGTCAAAAAACACAATACGAAAAAGAAAGTTTATAGCAATAAATGCTATCAAAACGTAGAAACATTTCAAATAAATAACCTAATGATGCACCTCAAGGACCTAAAATAAAAAGAGCAAACCACCCCAAAATTAATTGGAAAAAAGAAAAAGAAAAAACAGTAGAAATAAAAGAAGTCAAGACTTTAAAACAATACAATAAAATAAAAGGAAAACTGTTGGTTTGAGAAGGTAAAATTGACAACCTCTAGGTAGACTAATAAAGATAAAGCTCAAATAAATTAAAGAGGGAGACACTACAACTGATATCACAGAAATACAAAGGATCATAAGAAAATACAATGAACAATTATATACCAACAAATTAGAAAACTAGAAGAACCTACCAAGAAGTAGTGTTAGCAGATAATAATGATTAACTAGACCAAAGCAGTAATTAAGTCTTCCATCAAAGAAAACTTCAGAATCTGAGAGCTTCGTTTCTGCTTTCTACCAAATACTTAAAGAATTAATTTCAATTCTTATTGAACTATTTCAAAAAATTGAAAAAAGAAGATACTATTAAACCCATTTGTGGGGTCAGCATTACATTAGCACCAAAACCAGACACAACAATAGTAACAACAACAACTACAACTATAGACCAATTTCTCTGACAACCACTGATGCAAAAATCTCAACAAAATACTGCCAAACCAACAGCACATGAAAAAGACATAATACTAAGTAAAATAACCTGGCCACAGAAAGACATGTACTACATATTGTCATTATTTTATAGTAGGAAGTGTTTCAAGTCCAGGTCCAGCTTGGTCTGAGTGTTCCTAATATCAGGGATCTGACAATAGTTTTCTGAAATTTGGTTTTCCTGTCTCACACTGTGTTTTTACCCTCAGGCTGATTTCCCTTATGGAAACAAGAAAATAGTCGCAATAATTCTAGAATTCACATCCACACATCACACAATCTTCAGAAAGAGAGTTTTCTACCTCAGCATTCCAAGCAAATTGATTGCGTCATCTTCAGTCATATAAATAACCCTCACCAAAGTTATAGAGCACTGGATTTTGCTCAGCCTGAGCCATGAGTCCCATATTTGATGTTGAATGAAAAACTAGTTTCTTTCAAGCTGTATGGATTCCTAGTGGAAACTGAGAACACTAACAAACACTAAGAAAGAGAGAAGATCATACAGTCAGGATGAACTTATAGGAATCTGTTATGTTACGAAATCCAACTGACCAAGAGGTGAAACAAAATGAATTAAAAAAGGACAATGGACATCAAAAGAGCAGCGCTAAGCATTAACACACTTGAACTGAGTTCAAAGACTGAACAATTTTGAAACTTTGGGGTCAAAAAGAATAAAAGTATTTAAACCTCAGCAATGTAAAAATAAAAGTATTCTAATCTTAATCAGTAAGTAAGAAAAGAGAATTGAGAAGAACAACACAGAGTTAATTTTGTCATCTTTCATTGCAAGGAGTCAACCAGGACTATCTAAAAGGGAAACGTTATTTTTAAAAGCATACTTACTCCAATGTCAATATTTATTTTCATGAGTGTTAAGGTATCTTTCTAAAACTAATATACCTTATATTAAAGAAGCATTTATTTGAATTCAATGGTTCTTTCCATTTGTTCTTCTCTTTCAAGTTGAGTCTGAGTTGATTTGAATGGCTTTTAATTTTCAATATTATTGTTGGGGCACCCTTACAGCATAAGGGCACACTTATAGACAGCAGACTTATAGATAGTTCATAGTAAAAGCTAAAGATCAATTAGAGGCCTGTGACCATGCTCTTGCTGCTTGTCGCATAGCTAGTCTGATAACTTCAGTCAGTCCTGACTATCTGGGTCCAGCTGCTTTTCTTCTGATAATGTGCTGGGCCAATTTGACTATTCTCAGCTTATGTTTCCCTTAATTAAGAAAATATAACGCTTCTAACTGGCTTCAAGGACTTTGGTTGGGGCAAAATAACCCAGTCAAAGATACTTTTTAACTCTGCTTGCTCTACTTGAACCCCCTACCCTCATCTCTAGGATGTTCTGTTATGATAAACAATTATTTTTAAGCAAATGTATATAGAGTCAGTTTACCTGACAATATATAACTTAATTCAATCCATGTAACTGATCATGTAATGCCTTGTACTTCCTGCTTGCAAACTGTATTTAGACTGAATCCAAAACTGTCTCAGTGCTGATGATTTGGAACTGAGATTCCCATCAGCCCACTAGCATAGTAAACAGCTGTCTTCTAATTCCTCAGTGCAAAGAGTCTTCCATTAAGGTTGATATTGGTTTTTCTGTAACATTTTGATCATATGTTTGTAAAATTATTTCTACCTACACACTCATGTATTCTTTTTATTATAAAACTACTAAATGAACATGATTTGGATATGAAATTTCACAGTGATGTCTTTCTTTCACCCCGTCTTCAACTCTCTCAGTTCCTAGTACTCAGTCCATCTGTCTTTTATTATTTTTGAAGCCAGGAAATGTAAACAACAATTATTTTGAGTGATAGGCTTTGTGGTGTATATATTTCTTAGCTTATATTTTCCTATATTTCTGGGCTTTTTTCAAATATTGATCAGATATTACTTTTCTAAAGTTATAATGCAAAAATGGAGCTTTCACAGAAAGCAACTTGGTCAACCAATGGCCGTGACTCATCCCAATGACTGATGCTGTCAAGAACTAGAGGCTCTCTCCAGGGTTCCAAGGCAAATCCTGAGGAGACTGACCTGACCTTGATAGATAGCAACAGGTTAATTTTAGTTAGTACTGGTCTCAGTTTAATTTGGTCTTGAGCATCCAGCAGAAAAGTATAATCAAAAGATATAAATAATATCATAATAAGTAAGATATAGGAAGGGACTCCAATCATTAACCTCTTCTGGCAGTTTCCAATTACCTCAGTAATTGATCACTGTTATGGCCAATTAAATAATATCTGTTTTTAAAAATTGGAGATACCTTCTCTCCTTCAATGGCAATTAAATCCCCTACTTTGAGGAAGTCTTTTCTGGTTGTCAGGACCAAAAGTGATCTTTCCATTATCTAACATTCTCGGCCCACACATATCACACACCCTCTGAGACCAACAGTGCCCATGGGCATGCAACATATTTCTGCCCAAGGAGGACCCTGGGTGTCCAGACTATGGTTCCATTGTCCCCATTGGTATTGTTAGGACTGGTCAGACTCAGGAAAAAGCAGCACCTCTTATGCATTTCAAATTTCAAATTACACTGGACACCACAGAGATCTGTTTATTTTTGTGCTTTTGGCAAAATTCTACTTCCTGTTTCTAGGAAGGCAGACTCAAAGAAGGAAGCAACTTTACATGGCTGTTCAAACCCAGGCAGTGCTTCCTCTAGAACTCAGAAATTCTGCTGAGAGTAATGACAGGGTGTAGAAACTGAGTTCAAATCCTAATTCTGCCTCTTGGGAAAACTACAATCATTCTGAACCTCAGTCTTCTCATCCCAATGGAAAGATAGTTTTAACAGTAATACCTTCTTCATGGGGTTAAGTGAAGCCATACAGGTAATATGTAGTACTCTACTTGGAACAGAGTAAACACAGTACTAGATAAAAATCAGTCCTTGGTGTTACCTGTGCACCACAGCCTAGGAAGCAGCTTTACCAGGCGCAGATGCAATTCACACACCCAAAAAGGCAACTTCCCCTGGAACTCTGTGTATAGAGCTTATTTTTAGCTTTTTTCTCCACTCCTTTCCTACCTCTACAACCCTACAGTCCCACTAAAGACAATTCAGTGTTTATCTTAGCTCCCCAATGCATCCCAGGGAGACAAGGAAAGACATTTCTAAGTGACTTGGCCAAATCATAAACATTTAAATGAATGTTGGACCAGGTTGAAACTTACTTTCCTAAATTCTTGGGACTTTTTATCTGGAGCCACTTCAGGTGTTATCAAGTCCAACCTGTTGATTTGCGGATGAAGAAATTCATACAATAGAGTTTAAAGAAGTTTACCCAAGAGCTATCAACCTGCAAGTGATGGAGCCTTGTCTCGAACCCAGGACTGGTGTCCTCCCATCCTGAAGTTCCTTGCTATTGGTCACAATACAGTGTGACATCTGATTTTTGGCTATCTCTTCCACAAAGCATACGCTCCAACCTAGAGCCCCCTGCTTATTCATTAGGAAGATGAGATTTAGAAAAGTTAAGTTTCTTGCCCAAAGTCACCCAGCTTAGAAGTGCAAGTATAAGAATTGGACCTGAGATTCCCCCAGTTCAAAGACCTATGCATTTTATCCTGTGAACCTGGCTTGCAGTCTTGGTGATTAGAAGCTATCTGGGATTAAAGAAAGAATGGCCACCAAAGAGGCATTATAATAGAGTAGAACTGGAAGTCAGATGGGTTCAGAAATTGACCTAGAGAGTGAATTTGAACCTGCCACTTGACTTTGTCTTCAGTCTGTCTGGTGCATAGTGGTAGCACCCAGGCAGTCAACCATACCTAGTTGGAAGTTGTTGAATAGGTACAGTGCCCTTATTTCTTGCATCGGGAACCCAAATCCTTCACTTACTGCTTTTTTTGCTTTCCCTCTAGAAAAATCTAAGTAGAGAGTCCAACATGGGCCAGAGTCCTGTGTACCCCATACAGGTTGGATGTGTCCTCTGGTCAAACTTGCCTATGTTTTCACAGCTTGGGCAGGGATCATCAACTCTGTCTAGTGTGAATACACTGTTTGTTTTCCTTCTCTTTCAGTTTGCCATTGGAAAAGTCCATTAGTGCTGAATGACATGACTAAACAGTAAGGGAGAGAACAGTTGATGTGTTAATAATTCTTAGGTAAATATCATTTGTTATTGTCACCACTGAGGCTTTCAGAGCGGTGGCACCATTCCTGATCCTGCACTGTCTCATCGGCTCTGTCTTTTGGCAACCTGGAAAGACAGGTTTGGAGAGGGGAGAAATCTGAAAGGGATTGGTGAGCAAGAGGAAGGAAGGGTATGGGAATGCAATAGCGACTCTGAAAGAGACAGGCACAGAAAAAGGAAGAAGGGCGGACATATGCATGCACACATGCACACACACACACACACACAAGCACACATACACATAACGAAGCAGAGAAGACAAAGAGCTAATGATTGATCTTTTACCAGATCCCACACTCACTCATGCTTCTTCCTCAGAAATGCTTGTTCCTGTACATTCATTTGTTAGCTGCTCTTTCTTGATCCCTCTGGTCCCACATCTGCTTTTGCATTAGTATCTAGAATGTGCAACCTCTCTGATCTACTGTGACCCAGAGGGAAAATGATGTTGTCTGTATTAGGAGAATCAGAATGAAAAGATTTCATGGCGTCACCGTGGAGGCTGAGAGAAAAGAGGGGTTTCCTTGGGAATGACCCCATGTTGGAGGTGGTATTGGTGGAGGAGGGGCAATCATAGCCAAGGAAATATACATGTGAATGGAAGGCTTTATGAACAGGTTAAAAATAAACTGCCTTCTCCAGCTAAGAAAAAAGTGACCTTGAGTCTGACTCTTATGATAGGCTTTTAGCTCAAACGACTGTTCAAATCTGGAGGTATGCTTGTATGGATATCAGACCCAATTTTTTTTTAATTTCACTCCCTAGTTAGGAATTGTCAGATATGATTTGAACCTAGGATATGTGACTTGAAAACACCATGTTGACTGGATACCATTTCAATCCTAGACTGGACACTCAGAATACCTCTCTTTGGATCACATAAATTCTGAAATGAGTCCCTTACTTTGTTCAGTGCACTATATTCTCACAATGCTTTCAAAGAGAGACAGTAGAGTATCATGATGAAGATTTCAATTCTGAAGTCTGTCAGGCAGAGGTCCAAACTCAGCTCTGCCACAGACCAAGAGAAATCTCAGGCAAGATTATTACCTTTCTAAGCCTCAGTTTCCTCATCTGTGATGTGGAAATAAAAGTAGAACCCTTGCCAGACATATTGCTCAGCAGCACAGCACCTGTCCGGCAAATGCAAGATTACCAATTCCAATCCCAGTACAAAAAAAAAAAAGAGTAGAATCTTTATTATAGGGTTAAAGTGAGGATGAAAATACAACAGTACAATACTAGCACAATACCTGTACGTGTAAATCCTCTGTAAAATGTAGTACGATCATGCATTAGAGCCTGTTCACTTGATTCCCGTACCATCACTGGGGTACAAGTGTGTGTTTCCACTTAATAAAGAAGCTAAGGAATAGAAAGTTTAACTGACTTTTCCATAATTTCCAGTCATTTAGAGTTGAAGTTAGGATCAGAAAGAAAACAACCAGTGCCTCCACCATACCATTAAGAGCCTGGGCTTTCAAGAGACTGAGCTATGAGAGAGAGAATGTGAAGAGAGAAAAGAAGAGGGATAAGGATTTGGCCTTGGAGAATAGATGCCATTAAAAGGATGAAAAGAGCAAGATTGGAGAATAGCTACTCAGGAAAGCAGAAAATAAAGGAAGGAGATCTTTTCCCAAAATACAGGAGCAAAGGGGTCACCAAGAACAAAAATCATGAAGTTAAAAGAAATGCCTTGCAATTTGAAAGTACGAAGGTCTTCCATTTATTATTCAACAGATATTGACAGGATCAAGAGCATATGTGAGGCACATCATCACTCCAGGCATGTGTTGGTGAAGTTGGAAAGCCAGGTCTCTATTCTCTGAGAATGTATACCCTAGCAGGGAAAGTCAATAGTATCAAATTAACTAATAAGTGAAAAATATAATTTCAATGCTACCCCTTCTGAGGAGACAAAAAGTGGAAAATATAGTAAGAATTCGATTTGAGTAGGTGGGAAGCTGAAGCAATTGTGATTAGGAAAATAACTTTTTTAGCTGAGACCTAGGGGGAACCAGCTATATGAATATCAAAACAGCAAAGTCCCTGAGGCAGGAATGAGTTTTACTTTGACCTTCAAAAGGGCATTGTTGCTGACTTGATGTCAACAGAGGCCAGACTGTGATAGCTAATGGAGAAGAACTGACTTAAAGATAGAGAACCTAAGGGTGAGCTACAAGAAGTTGTTCTTGAAAAGATAAGAGACAGTGTTCTTGGTGCCATCTGGAGCAGACAGTGGGCAGCGGTGGCCACACTTATTTAGGAGACCTCTCATTTCCCTTCCCCTCGCGGTGATGTTCCTTCATTGCCAACATTCACAATCAGAAAGCCATATTTAGCATATCCATATTAATAACTATAAGGTATTTGTGGGGTTGGAGGTCAGAATAATCAAATCCTCCCACTCTAAACCTCTACAGACAGCATCAAAATTGTTTGTACTCGAAGATACCTTCGTCATTCCAGCTAACACAAGGATATTTGCTTCAGATCTTTTTTATTTGTTCTCTACAATTCAGGGTCACCCTCAGTTTCTAAGGCTTCCTAGATCTTGTCTCGCTGGTTAGTTTTGCTCACTGTTTTGTCCACCCACACCCCACCATCCCAGATCTGATTCTGGAGCAGTGTGATCCTGTGAAATTGTCTTCAATGATGGAAATGTTCTATCTCTGGGCCAGCCAATGTAAGAGCCACTTGCTGTACGTGGCTATTCAACATTGAAAAATGGATAGTATGATTGAGGAACAAAATGTTTAACTTATAAATTTTAATTAATTTAAACTTAAATAGTCACACATGTCTAGAGCCTATAGTTTTGGATAGTTTAAATTCAGGATAGTTCATTGTTGCCAGTCACTTTGCAAGTTCTTTGTGATTACTGAGAAATAAGCCAACACAAATAATTAATGCCCAAGCCAGAGAATGAGGGAATTTCCTCTCAAGGAGAAAAAAAAATGGAATATATTTGAAATTGTCTAAGTTTCATATGCAGGACTATTATCAGCATACTTATTTGGCCCAAACATGAACATACTGCCTCTTCAACAGCTGGGATCGTTATTTCTCAAGCATGTTCTAATGAGTGTTAATTTCATGAATTCTTTGATAGACAGAATCCATTGTTAACTAGGCTTGGGAAATTGAGAACATCTTTACTTTCCATTGTACATTCACACTGTACATCATTATTATAAAGACTCTGAAAAGTCCTACAGTGTGTAGCTCTGAAAATATTAGTCAATTTAGTAGTTCTCTATCAGGTTTGACTATAGGAATCTCTGAATTTGTGGTGTATGCATGAGAGAGAGGGAGAGAGGGAGAGGAGAAGAAGAAGGAGAAGGAGAAGAAGGAGGAGAAGGAGAAGAAGAAGAAAGAGAGAGAGAGAGAAAGATCTAGAGGAACTAGAGAAACACTAAGGTTAGAGCAAACATTGCAGGAAGTTGAACTTGGGTAAACAATGCCAGAATTACTACTTATTATTAGCTGGTTAAGTGACCTTGAAAAAGTCACTTAACCTTTCTGACCTTCATTTCCTTCATTTGAAAATTACGGATTATATCTACATATCACAGGCTTGTATAAGAATTTATATGCAATAGCATGGATGAAAAATATATCGCAGTTCTTGAGACCAAGAGAATCATCTCAAAATAGTTAGGTATTACTATTTTCATTGTCATTTATACAGTTAAGTGACTAAATGACAAGCTTTTTGGACCCAGGAAGAAATGTATGCTGAACTGGCAAAGCCCACTTATTGCCTAGAAATATTTTTAAACATTGTATTGGAAATCTGGATGAGAGAGTCATTTTTTCTAACTTCATCCTTAGTAAGAATGTGCACCAAGCACTGTCTTCCTGCAATCCATTCTCAACACAATAACCAGAGGGATTCTTTTGAACCAGAACTTGGAGTGCATCATTCCCCTAGGCTCCCCACGTCATGTAAAGGAAAAGCTAGACTTCTGTAAAGGCCTCCAAGCTCTGTATAATCATATCAGCCAGTGCTTCTGTCTTCTGATTTCCTACCATTGCTATTCTAGCAAACAGACTGTTCCCAGGAAGTTTGAACTTTCTGGTACCTCTGGTATGAATCACTTCCCACTTATCTTCATGGCTCCTTTCCTTACCTGTTCCAGCCCTTTGCCGAAATGTTTCCTCCTTAACCTAAACTTGGCAGTACACCTTCACATGGTCCAGTACTCTCGATTTCTCTTCCTTGTTCTACATTTCTTTACTACACACGCAATATCCCACGTTTTAGTAGTTTGTTTTTCCCTTTATTTCCACCCAGTGAAGCATAAACTCATCTCTTTCATTCTCCACCATAATTCAATGCCTAGGGCAGTGCCTGGCACACAGGAGATGCTTGGTAAATACTTACTGGGTAAATGAATGCAGGGTGCTATGTATGTTCTGTTATGTGGCTGAATGCCTTTCTCCCAAGCCCAGTTCTGGGGGGTTGGCTGAAGAATGAAACACACATTTATAGGATGGTTTCTGTGGGTTTTATTAGTGTTTTCTGGGGCCCATCAAACAAACAAACAAACAAACAACTCCATATTTTGAAAAATGTAATTTTCTAATAAAATAGGAATACTCAGTTTAAGTTTAACATAGTTTAAAGGGAAAGATTTCTGATTTTTTTTAAACAATAGAAGTAGTCAGGTAGCTTTCCACAAATTGTCAACCCAGAAGCCAGATGGCAAGAAAAGCAAGACTTATGCAGATAGCTACAGAAAGATTAATCCCAATTTAGTTCAACTTGTAAAGGCCTGCATGTTTCAAAAGTTTATAACACAAAGTTTCAACGGGTTCTTTCTTTCTTTCTTTCTTTCTTTCTTTCTTTCTTTCTTTCTTTCTTTCTTTCTTTCTTTCTTTCAATGCTGTCTTATTCCAGAAACCAAATCCTGAGAACCAAAGCTGAGGGTAATTTTGTTCTGATAGTGTGAGTACTAGGATGTTCTCCCATCCGGCAAGTTCTCATGGAAGATCTGTGGTACTCTACATCACAGACAAGGTCCTCACATATGTAGTTCCATGCTGTGCAACACAGTAGACACTCATCAAACACTTTTTAAAAAAAACTGTAGAATAATATAATCATTCGTCTCTGTTAATGCCTTACCTTTTCTTATATTTTATACATCTGAGAAACAACACACTTGCAAAACTAAAATCTAACATGCACTACTAACCTTATCAAAAGATCCCTCAAAAAGAAAAAAATAAAATAAAATAAAAACCAAACCCCAAATGCTAAAACTTACAACTCTTTTATGCTTAAATAGCAATTTACATCATATAAACACATTCATAATCTTCATTGGCGTCAAGGGGTTAATTATTGGTGCCTTGTACCAGAGAAGTCTCACAGTTCCAAGTAAGTTAGCAGAATTCTCCTCCAATGCACGCTGACTTGTGGCACCAAACAGACTGTTTGGGTTTCATTTCAGCGCTGGTGGGAAAGTAAAGTAAAAAGTCTCACAGTAAAATGTTCATAATAGGTAATATGTCCTGGAAGATTTGACTGTGGTCTCGTATTCCAGTGAAGAAATGATTCACGTTCCAATTATAGATATGGCCTCCCAGCCAGAGACGTCTTCCAGAAGGCATTCATTCATCAACTCAGTAGATATTTACCATGTACCTGCATCATTCCAGGTACCAGAAAAACAATAGTGATAAGACATGGTCCCTGCCATCAGAGAGCTTGCAATCTAATGAAATAAGAACTTTTAGGAAGGATCAGTGTGATCAAAGGAAAACTCATAATTTGGGTCTGCCCTGCTTGGGTGGCACCTTCAAGAAACTGTGTGTTCTGAGGGCCAGGACCTTGCTCAGGTTTTATCAAAACAAGTGGTGCCTCAGATGCTCTGGGTCTTGTGAAGACTTAGCAATACATTGTGTGACTTAGTTTGCCATAACTTGCTAAGAAAGGAGAGCAGCGCCTTTGATTTAAGGAGGTTCTAGTAGACTGTGTTTAGTGACTAGGTGGACATCTATCATGGACAAGGTTCTCAAGTGAGAAGTTGTACCCCAAAACAAAGGGGACGTTCCTCAGTAGACCTTTGTATTCCTTTTCAACACTAGTAGGAAGTACTCTGTTCACACCCCAGGTTGGCATAGCTCGATCACCTTGTGCTCTCCACGTCACGAATAGCACATAGAAAATGTGGCAAAGTCAAGCCAAGATGACAGAGAGATATGCTGAGAACTTAATACTGCAGCCTATTTAAATAGGTGCCAGGTGCCAAGGAACTGCCACTTTCAACAAATAGCATAATTTGCTGCCTATCTGCAGAACTATTC
This sequence comes from Cuniculus paca, assembly GCA_004365215.1. Classification (NCBI taxonomy): domain Eukaryota; kingdom Metazoa; phylum Chordata; class Mammalia; order Rodentia; family Cuniculidae; genus Cuniculus; species Cuniculus paca. The sequence continues at coordinate 748 of RJWT010037603.1, read as the reverse complement.
TCCTTAGTCCTTCCCAGACTTACCTACTGCCTAGCAAAGACTGTTCCTCAACGAAAAGGCTGTGGAAAGAACCAAAGCCCATTAGGAGTCATGTAAGGAACTTCTAGGTTTGAAGAAGGCTTAGCACAGGGAAGATTTAGCTAGTGGTGATGGTGAACAGGCAAAACCAGAGAAAGAATGGCAGAGAATTGGCAGATGACTCTAACGACTTCACACAGCTCAAACATGCATGGACACACAAATACCTACATGTTACACATATAGCCAAGTGGTGGGAAAGCCCGCAGGTTTTTTAACCTTGGAAAGTAAGGTAGCTTTTTGCAAAAATAACCTGTTTCATAGTCGATCTTTGCTGTTCGATGTTGTTTTTCTCAGTTCTCTCAATAACTGTTACTTGTTAATGAAAGTCGTGTGGGGTTGACCAAACCAGACCGAAATGAAATTAATTTGGCTATATTTTCAGAAGGTAGATCATGGGTGCTCCAAGATCACTCCCCATTATAGTCCTCATTATAAGTCAAATGAATTCTTAGTTTTTCTTACTTCCAACCTTCTAAGTACATACAAGTATGTAGTAACCACTGAGTATGAATTCCTCACCTTTGCTGGGTAAGACTGAGTGGTTGAGGCTCTATTGGCTGATAAAGAGCACTCCTTATTAACACAAGTTTTCATTCCATATAACTGCTGAAGACAGAGAGGCAGGATGAAGGAAAAAGTCAACAGCCTGGGGAAGCCAAAAAGCAAA
>RJWT010037602.1:0-13021 GCA_004365215.1 Cuniculus paca | reverse complement strand
CTGTCTACTTTAGCAAGATAGATGACTAATGCAGTAGTTTTTAATTTTATTTTCAAATAACATGATTGTAAATATAAATTATCTTTTTTATTATTTTGAGTGAACTAAAAAAAGCCTAAGTACCAAGGTTATAATTTCTTATACGAGGCTAAAATAGCAAATTGAAGACTGGAAATGCAGCTAAAACTGATAAAGAATGGAGGAGGACCTGGAATGGCAAAAATATGGATCAAGTGAGGCAAGCTATTAGGAAGGAGGGAGGTAAGTAAATTCAACTTATCCAGACCTGTTAGAACCACTCCCCCCCAGGTATGATACAGTGTGATTCACACAGAATGAATGAACTAGTGATTGATTCAAAATCCAGATACTTATTTTTTTCTTTCCCATTTGAGTAGTTTGTTTTGAGAACCCCAGTAGCCAAGATAATAACATAAACTCTGATAATCTGAGAATGTTAAGGGGGATGATAACTGAAGAACTCCCCTGGGCTGAATACAACCAGAGTGTGATATGCATGCCCTGTGTATCAGGCCTTCATCTGGGGTTGTAGTGCATGTATCGTTTTGTATACAAGCATGAGAGGCAGGAATGAAGGTTTCCTTCCTGAAGCAATTCCCAATTCCATTATGAATTTAAGTGGAAAATATCCATGTCACATGCATCCCTTCAGAATAAGGAAAAGAATGCCCTTCATATTATTGTTTTGTGTGGCCATTAATTCTGATATATCAACTTTATGGACTAACAAAAGCCTAGCAGATTAGTGGAGCATGTTTCTGTCCACCATGGCTCTGTGGATCATAAAGGGGTGACCTTGGGTTCTATTCGTGGTTCCTTGCCCCTTTATCTCTGGCACTGCTCCTCTGCTCTGCTGCCTGGCCACCATGAATTAAGCAGTTTTATTCTACCACCGTCTTCCACCATGACATTTCTGCTTTAGAGCCAGCCAACCATAGATTTAAGACTCCCATACTGTGACCTAAATTAAACCCTTCCTAAGTGGTGGGTGTGGTAGTGTCTCATTGACAGGAAAGCTGACTTGCAGTCAGTTTGCAACTGAAACAAAATATATTTCTTAGCAAGCACAAGGCAGTAGGGGAGTTCTGTCCCGCACAGAAGGTACTGTGCCACCGGCAAGTAGGTGATTAGGAGGGAGGTCAGGCAATTTTAAATTGTCTCCAGAAAATATTAAACACTTGCAGAGTGCTTCAGTGAAGCCTTTGATTTTGCATCAGCTGACTAGGAATCTGGTATGTAATGTATATCTCCCCTTTCATCCTCCTCTCTAATTGAAAATGCCAGAGAAAAGCAGCTTATCCGATGGGAGGACCTGCATTTGTTTGATAAGTCCCTGACATTGATTTTCTGTGGTTCTGACTAATAAAAACATGAAATGTGGTTGTATCTATGTTCCGAAACATTCATGGACTGAATATGCAACATTGGAACATTAAAACATGTATTTTCATTGGCTTTTTCATTTAAACCTGGATTATCTCAAACTTACCTGAGAAGAATATTTTCAGTCTCATCAGTCATTTGTGTGGTCTGTTCTCCAAAATACTCTCATATCTTCTTAACAAACTACCTATTTATTTTTATTTATTCAATCGTTATAAATTTTCTTGAGAGCCAGCAACTATGCCGGGTGAGCGGGTAACACAGAACGAAACCAGAATGGTCTCTTTCCTCTTGAATGAGATAACCCAATGGAAGAACAAACGATAGAATATTCCATGAGCTAACACAGCACTGGGACTGCCGCTGGACACCTGGACAGGAAAGAACTGTGGACAAGAAGAGATCCACCTGCCAGGAAGTTCATAAGGGAGTCTCCAAATACTTGAACCTGGAACTGTGGAGATTCAGGGAAGATAATAGTTAAGTAATTGTGTGTGTGTACGGGGTAGTATTTAGACACGAGGAACATTTGATTGCAAATATGTGTTTTTAATCTCAAGTTCAGTATACTGAATGGCCTTGGGAAAGTTTTCACATTATACCTAGAATCCAAGCATAACTCTATGGTTTGCTTTAAAGACTAAATATAAGCCAACAACATCACTAGTTCTGCTTTACTTCTTCGTTATTTATTTAGTAGATGGGTACAGTGCATAATGTTTACATTCGTTGCTGGAGTTGTGTACATGTACATAATACATCTTGATTCTTTTTATCTTCCCTTTTTCTTTCCCTTCCTCTCCTCTTCATCCATCTCTTGATCCTCTTTCCATTTGTCTTCTTTTTATACCTCTTTCTGATTAGTTTTGTAAGCACGAGTCTCTTCCTCTATCTCCTAAGAAAAAAGGACCGAGAGAGAAGTCAGGAGCGGTGGCTTTGTGTCATAGGCTGTTGAGTAAAGCCTCTTGATGTGTCTGGATATGATTTGTTCTATTCATTGGCTGTCACTGTTTTCTCATTTCAAGTACTGGTATGGGTTCAGGACCTGCTGCCCCCACATATGGTACCTTGGCATTTGAGAAAACGTCAGAACTAGGGCAGTCATCCCCTTCTTCCTTGAAGAGGATCACAAGACTCTCATTCCTGAGGTGACTTCTCTATAGATGGAGGACAGCGCACCTTTAGCCCTGAATGTACAGAGAACAATCTAAATACACAGACTTTGCTCTTTCTCCCCCGCTTATTGTTATTAAATCCTACCTCGTCCTGCAATCATTCTTTTCCATGACTATCCACTTCTTTATCAGATCTAGCATAAAAAATACACAGATTTCCCTCATTCTTTGGGTCTTCATTTTCTTATCAATGCTCTTATGTCCTTTAAGGCGTATTAGTAAATAAATGTGCATGCTTTTATCTTATTAATCTGCCTTCTGTTACAGGGACCTCAGCCACAAGCCTTGTAATAAGTAAGAAATCCTTTTGTGTCCTACAGAGCTTTAGTGTGTTGAACCCAGTTAGTTTATTTTGATTATTGCTTTGGTTATTGACATTTAGAGATTTAAGGTGATGGTAGATTTATGATATTAATAACTCCACTCTCCATGGCTCTCTGTTAGCCAGGCAGACATAGGACTTTGCAGCTTTTCTTCCTGAAAAGGCAGAGTCTATTTTCCTATCCCTTGATTATGAGCTGCACTTAAAATTGCTTTGGTAAAAGAGATGTTAGTTACCACACAGGGCACAATAAGAGCTGGGGAAAAAACAAAACAAAACCAAAAACAACAAACAAACAAAAAACAACAACAACAAAAAAGCCTGTGTGTTTCTGGTTGTTTCTTGCTCCTCTGACATTGCCAAGAGAACATGCCCAGGCTGGTCTGCAGGAAAAAAAGTCAAGTGGAGAGAGGCCAAGTTGTTCCCAGTTGTCCTGGCTGGTGCTATCCTCATCAGCAACAGCTGGGTGCATCCCAGAGGAGCAGGGAACCCAGCAAGCAGCAGGTCTGTCTAGCTACGTGCCCCTGAGCCCACCAAGATCATTGGCTTGGAGACCTAGGAGCAAAACAGACGCTTAGTCTCTAAAGCTGCTGAATTTTACATGATTCATTTTGCAGCATTATTGTTGCAATAGAAAATGGATGAAAGGAAAGGGTTAATTCTTACTTGTAAGGTTATAATTTTCATTACTTTTTTCAGTGATCCACATTTGATTTTCCAATGGAAACCAGTAAAGAGATCTATAACAGTCACTTAGCTATCGGTAACTTTTCAGAAGACACTTTGTGTTCTGTAGAGTGATATTCCTGTGGTAAGACATTGAAAAATTTTTTTCATAAATATAAGAAAGTATATAGACAGTTTGCCTTAATGTATTTTCTACTGATTTATGAAGAATTGCCATATGATTATGTTCTAGAAATGGAAACAGTACTCGAAGATAGCATGGCCATGTGCTTTATTATGAGAGGCGCACAAAACTATGCTGATTAGAAACTTTATTGAGTATGAAGGCATGTTAGTTTTATTAGTTGTAAAGAAAGTTTCTCATATTCCTACTCTTTAGCACCTACTCTCTTAGGCATGGAAATGGGGCTTCAGTGCCAAGTTTGACAGCTGATTCTGTATAACCACTTAATCCCAGTCCTTGGACGGAAATGACTCCAAAAGGAACAAATGGAAATGCAGCCTGTTTAGTAAGCGAGGGTATTGTGCACAAGCAGCAAAGTCAGAGTCGTATATTACTTATATCCTCGTTTATTTTAAAGGAAGTTGTGAGTTTACTAAGGGAAGTTAAGTTTAATTTAACTCATTTTTCTCAGCTACTCACATATCTCTGGCCTTCCTGTCAGAAGTTCGAGAGGGTGGGGAAACTGCCGGACCAGAGTACTCTGGCTTCAGGAACAAAGGTAGAAGAATGGGGTGGAGGGGAAGGAGCCATGGGGCATGTGCCTGGTCCTGACTGTCCTCTGCCTGTTTACGGTGACATGACATGCTGTGCAGGTCGTGGGGACTGAAGGTGTTAAGGAGACCTCTTGTTCAGGAGAGGGTTCCCTTTACCCAGCACCACCTTCCCTGTAATGTACAGCTGTTCTTCAGTTAATCAAAGTTTCACTTTCTTCTTGATGTCAGACCTATTCATATACTGGAATATTACACAACATTTACTTTTGAATAAATTTCAATGGCTTGAAAAATATTTTGTAGATGAAAAAAACTGATTTTAAGACTGTGTATCTGGTGTCCTCATAATTATACTGCATGATTCTTTAGTGATTAGTCCTGTGAAAAAAATCTGAAAGGAAGTATGGTAATTCTCCGCACGTAGTGGCTTTGTGATTATCTTATTAACGTCTTGCATATTTTTTTGATTTCACAATTTTAAAATGATAAGGACTTCTAATTGTGAAAATTAAGATAGAATTAAAATATACTGAGTGAGAAACACTTTGGGATTATGGAATATGCCTATTTATTTTTAGTTCCTAGGACTGTAGCACCTACCATAGGCATTTGTTGGAAAAAAAATTTAAAAACACATTTGATGAATGCAAAGGAGACCCAAAAGGAGCATTCAGTAATCTGAAGAGGCCTCGGTGAAAACACAAAACACCAGAGTTCTCCTGAGATGCAACTGTAAGAAAGCAGGTAACTTTTATTTAATTGTTTCCATCATTCTTTTCTTAAAATGAATAGAAAGTACCTGGGATCTAGAATCATTTTTCATCAAATCATTTTCATCATCTCCCTCACTCTCTCTCTTTTTGGATTATTTTTCTATTGTTTAATAAGTTTTATGATTTGCATACACAGCATCTTCCTCTACTGCCCTAAAGGCTGTACAACACATGAGAGATTCTGAATGACAAAGAAAACAGAGAAGGCTTTTATTCCTATTTTAATGAAAATCCCTTTCCTCCAGGAAGTCTCCCCTGACTCTACTACTTAACTATCTTCATGACTAATAGTTGTCTTTCAGCCCAACACTGGGCCAAAATCATTGTTTCTTCCACTTACTCATTTCGGGGTTGTTCCCGCAGACAGGAATGCACAGGTGCAGAACTTTTCTATCAATGACAGCTGAATGGTGGATTAACAAGCCTGCAGTTGCTTCTTGTGAGGGGGGCCGTTCTTCAAGCTCTTTGCAGGTGTTGGTTCCTGTCATTTTCTCAACAGCCACAGAAAGCAGGCAATTCTTCTCCTTCCCGTTTTACAGAGGGGAAAGTAAGTGGAGAGGCGAAGAAACTTGTCAAGGTCACACAGCTCATAACAAGGAGAGCCTTGTGTCAAAGTTCCTGCCATTAATCACAGTCTGGTAGAGCCTCTCTGATGATGTTAGGAAGTGCTTAGTCAATATGTGCCCCAAATCATCTTAGATTATCAATGGAGAAAAGTCAGTTTTCTAACAAGTTGGATAGGATTGTTTGAAAGAATAATCTGACCCAAAATAAATCCTGGGTTAATGAAATTTTAGTTACTCTTTGAATTACTCAAGAGAATGTGGAAATCTGTATCTTCAAGATGAGTGTATCAATATGTACACCTTTAGAGACCTTGCACTGGAGGGAAGAGTAATCATTTGCACTTACTGCTTAATTCTGCATTTGCTCAGGCTCTTATTCTGCATATGCAGAAGATTTTAATGCTTGTTTAAAAAAGCATAAACCGTAGGGGCAACCTCTAGCTGCTTAAAGCAGAAGATAAATTAATGGCATGTGAAGACTTTAAAACAACCCACTGAGCAAAGAATTTCTCACCCAGTTTCTGCAGCTACTGAGCTGCCAGTTTTGTGGAAGACTGTCCCAGAGGAGCCGAGTAATACTCTGAGGACTAGAACCTGGCGGGGGAAGATTGCAGGCTTCCATTCTTTCTTTCAGCTTTGCCCAACTCAGATGTGTTCCCTGGGGCTAATCATTTTCCTTCTCTCTTAAATTTTCTTTTCAGTCATTTTGGGGAATTAATAACTGGCCTTTCCCTGGAAAATATTTAGCAACCTTTCTCTGAAAGGTGTTGGCTGTCCCGTTGTTATTAGCATTGGGGTATCACCATTACAAGCCAGCCTTAGCTTGCAAAGGAAAAAGCCAGCCGACCTTGCCTGACGTTATTGTAACCCTACGAGCCAGTCAGCTTGCTTTTATATCTGACCTCAATGGCCTCCTGCTACCCGATGAAACTCAAGTCTTTTGACAGCTGGCCCAGGGTCATTTGGTTCAGTGCTGAAGTGGGCCCTGCGGACAGAACACTTTGAGGGCTCTGAACGATCCAGCTGGGGTGGGTCCAGGTTCCTTTTGTGCCAAATGGAAAATGAGTTCTGTGTCCGTTCTGGGGAAGTGCAGCATGGGGGAGCAGTGAGCTCTGTTCTCCTTTTCCCTAAATTCATATTGCGTCTGTACCGCTGCATTTGTATTCTTTATTACCTACCACTAACCACGTGCATTTCCAGAGCCCATGTACTTTGCCTCTTGGCTTTGAACCCTTCAGCTATGACAAACTTTTTATTTTTATGTCTGCTTGGCTGAAATCTACTCCTCTGAGAGAGAAGACTGTAATTGCCTTTTGGGTGATTTCACCTCTACCAGTTCTTTCCCCATTCATTTGAGAGCTCTGATAGAAACTAAAGAAACAAACCTGCTTCCTGGGCTCCATCAGCATTAGCACAGAGTTCAGTGGCAGCAATGTATCATCTCTGGGGCCTGGTTTTGTTTTCTTTTTCCTGTAGATTGAAGTGGATGTAGAGCAGCACACAATAGCAGGATAATACTGTAATCCTCTCGGTCCCACACGTGTGCTCACTAGTAAGCCTTCAGAACCTCTGTGAGGATCTTCCGCCCTTCTGCTCATGAGTAAACAAAGGGTCCCACAGTCCACGCCTATCCCTGGGGAATTAAAACCAAATGTATACACAAGAATATTCTTGAAGATTAAGTTATTTGAAAGGCATTCTATTTTATAATCATGGAAATACATCTGCTCTTGTTTTTCAGGCTGGTAACCAGATCTGCAACAGCCAGTAAATAACTTCCCCTTTCCTTTCTTCCTTGCTGCCCTGCCCCATCTCCCTCAGCCTTTGCTCTTTGATGCATAAGATGGGATGGCGGGGTAATCAAGCACTGAAAATCTTCGGTTAGTGAGGGTCATTTTTCATTTATTGTTCTTCTGGCACTTTGACTTTTCCTGACTTTACATGGTTAAGGAAAGGGGAGGGGAGGAGGTTGATGAGAAGGTCAGTCTATTGTGTTGCCTCTGGATTCTGTGTATTTGCCCTTCCAAAGTCTGTTTACACTCTGGATCACTTGACATGCTGCACATTCTTCTATAAAATCTGACTTTGAGCAGCAGTCTCTGGGCACTGGCCACACCAAGTAATCCTAAGGTTTGAAGAGCTGAAGGAATCAAGGGAAATTAAAAAAAAAATGAAGATACCCACCAATTGCTTCTTTAATAGTGGTGATCACTTGAAATGATTAATTATGTAGTTTTTCTTTTAAATAGGCTAAGATTGTTATGCATAATATTGGAAATATTTTTCCTTTATAGTGATAGTCTTCTTTGGGATATGTCCATTTCTGGCTTGTGGATTAGAATAGCCAGTATAATACTAAGTTCTGCCTTTATTTGAATTAATAATGAAATGTTACAAGGGACCAGTAGGATGATCTAACCTATTATTGAAACTTCAGGTAAATTCTGTTTAAAGGGTTTAGAAAGAAAGAGAATGGAAGAACACATAAATATATTTAACATATTGTAACTAGCGACACAATTAGTTATTCATAAAACATATCCACTCATTTGCAGATTTGAAAGTTAGGATTAATATATAGGTCACTTCTTATCATCAAATATGGTAAGTTCGTCTCAGGTATTAGTATTTGAAAATATTCATTGAATCTGTCTAAAACTACAGTGTGTGTGAAATTCAAACATAATGAATTTTTTTGTTATAATATACAGATGTTAAAAAAAAAATTATGGTGATCAAAACATGCTGATTTTAAAACTACTAATTACAGATAGCCTGAGATTTCTAGGCAAAATATCACAGACAAGGAAGAAAGTTACTGTTTCCAACACACACTTCTTTTAATCACTTAGTAAACTATATAATCTGTACTACGTCATTGTAAAATGATTCATAATTTGTAAAATAATCCAATACTTTAAAAATTATTAGGCAGTCTAAGGAATCCGGAGTCATTAAGTCTTGACTAGGAATTTTTTATTTCATGCTAGATTCTGGCTGTCATTGGTGTTTTTCTGCATGATCTCATCAATGGCTTATCTTCCAGATTTGCTTCCCTCTTGAACTGGAACTATGTGAAACAAAAGGATTTTTGTCTATCAAACCATGAGCCTTATGGCTGATACTCATTTAGACAGCAGTGTACCCAGGTCTTCATTGAAGTTTTTTTTTTTGAATTTTTATTTTTTGTGGGTACTGAAAATTGAACTCAGGACCTTGGACTTGCCAGGCAGGTGCTGCCCCTCTGAGCTACATCCCCAGCCCTTGAAGTGTTTTGCATCTTTATCATTTTTTGTGTATGTTGGGTTTGGATTATTTTATGGTTGACAGCACTCTGTGTTTCTAAAAAGGCAATATTCTCCTTTACCTTTAGTTAATAATTAAGTTTGTTTCTTTATATAATGGTTTGTGTTCTACTTTTCTTACTCCTTTGCCATTGATAAACTTTGAAATAAGCGTTATCTTCCTTTACACTTCAATCTACCATCAATGTCACCTAAGCCTATTTGACTGGACTCATAAATATGGCTAGGAGAATAGATACTTGAACACTGAAAGATTGAATTGCACGATTAGTTTTCAGTTCACAACTGTACTAGAATAATTGTATACTTTATATTCTTCAAAGTAGGAGAATATATGAGATTGTAATGAAAGGGCTATAGCTTCTAATTACATTTTCCTACAGTCTATAGTATTTCATATTCAGACCTTAGCCATGGTATTTAGAGAAATAATTCTAATATTGGGTTGGGGAGGGAAGTATGGTGGAATATTATGGTCTTTGGGACTTGGGGTTGAATTTCACATAGTATGCTTGTATAATGAGAATTGATCCCATAGGTTAGATAAGTCACTAAAGAATTGTACAAGAGAAACTGATAGACTTTAAGCCATTGATTTGAAGCATTTTTAACCGGCTGGTCAATTGAAGTGAATGCTGAGATCTCCTTCCTCTTCTAGGAGGTCTGTTTTCATGAGGTGATGTGCAAAGAGGACTGTGTGTGTGCACATGTGCATGCATGAGTATTTGAACATGAGTGTGAAGGAAGTTTGCAAAGTGAGCAATTCTGACACCTACTCCACAGGGGATGGTAGCAGTTTTAAGAAGCTGGAAGGCAGGGTGAAATTTATTTCAGCTCCTGTACTCAGACACAAAACTGATATTGGATCATCTGGGAGGTTCTTTAAAAACACTCATAATACTTATGGAAACCACAACTTTAAGGTCTCAGAGACACCCATGGCACTTGGATATGAATGTCAGCACTTCATTTTCTCACATTCTTATGAGACTTAAGACTTCTGGAAACAATTTTTTTTTAATTTTACAATAAAAACAAGGTTAGTGGATATACTAGTAGCTAAAAACCTTTTGTAGGTGTCATACCCTCAAGGCTGAGCTTCTAGGCACAGAGAATCATTAGAATCAAAAAAGTATCATCACACACTTTTTTTTTTAAATGAGAAAGGATGTCTGCAGGAAGCCCTTCAGTTAAATAACATTGGCAAGAAAATTTTTTTCATGTAAGAATCGCAATGAATGATGATTTTAAATGCTGAAATAAAAATTTATGACTGGGACTGTTTGCAGTTCTAGCACTGTTGACTGTGTGATGCTTGAGAAGTCCTTTAACACCCCATGCCACAGTTTCCCCATGATTGGAGAAAGATTAATCCTCATGGTTATACAAACTTTAGAAAAAGTGCCTAAGTAATGTTTCATTTACACTATATTTTTTGTCATTGGTGACTTGTAATTACAAATAAGGTAAAACTTATTTGTAAAGTTTATTTGTAAATCTAATTTATCAGAAAACTGTTAAATCAAATTTCAGAAAATCAGCTAGGAGCTTGTAATGTCATGGCAGATAGTTCACAGGATTTCCTGTCCCTATGCTCCCACAACAGAACCATCTTTGGTAGCACTAGATTTCATGCATGCCACTTACTGTGATTAAAAAGGTTTCTCTTGACTAACAGTTACAGATTGTTATATTTCTAAATTTTTTGAATGCTGATGTGGCAAGAACTTTTTGCCTGGAGGAAATCCCTGCAGTGCAAGGAGATGCAACCCCAACAGTCTGGTGACTCTATAGAGTGGCAGAGACTGATCTCAAAGTACTGAGAGCCATGGAGTATAGAATCAGTATGGTATAGTACTGAGAAGAAGGAGAGACACAGAAAATGAGCTTCCTAACTTTGCCCAGTGCCCTATTGACTCTTGACTGATTCAATAGGGCACCGATTCAGTGCACATGCATAGGTTGAAAGTATTCAAGGCTGGATTAGAAAAACTTCCAAAGAAATTACTTTTATAGATATAGGACAAACATTCCAGAACTCACACAAGACTGGGAATTTTTGTTCTTCCTCAAACTAAAGCCTGAATGAAGAGATTGTGTTTAACACCTGTGTATAATTACAAGTGAAGTTAAATTAGCACTATAATGAAACCACTCCAGGTATAATCCCCAAAAGTTTAAAAACCATATCAAATAGATCAAATCAGCCCTCAATTAATTCAATTATCTGCAAAAGTGTCCAACTTTGTCTAAAGAACTACCACAAAATCCATCACTTGAAGAATTCTAGATGAATAGCTTCCAATAAATCAATAAAGGATAAAATCAGACAATATAACCTGGAGAAAATCAGTCAGGAAAAACAGATCGAAAAGTAACAGAAGATAAGGAAAAAGAAAAGGTCATTAAAACATCTATTATAAATATGCTTTAAAAGCATATATTGTAAGGAAAATATAAACATAATGAGCAGACAAATGGTAGAGATAAAAATAATGCAAATATAACTTCTACAGATGAAAAGCATAATAATTTAAATGAAATATACACTGGATGGAAATGACAACAGATTGTCTTCGTGGGAAAATCAGTAAAATTGAAGGCATAAATAAGACCAATCAAAAATAAAGCGTGAACGTTTAAAAACCGAAAATCATTGCATGTATTGCACAAAATCTAGTGTTACAGCACATGTCTAATGGGAGTCTGATTTCTCCAATGTAGTTGAAGAAATGATACAAAATTTCTAAATTAATGAAACAGATAAAGCCTCATATTCTAGAGACTCAAAAATCCAACACAGATCAAGTATTTTTCTTTTAAAACACAAATATACATTAAAGTCAGCTTATGAATAGCTGGTAACAAATGTAAAGTCAAAACTAGCTGTAATAAATCACATTTCTAAAGAGAGAAAAGATGAGCATTATAGAAGAGTTCTATCAGAAAAAATATTAAAATTAAAAATGTCAAGTAAAATTTAATATTCAGTAAAAATTTCTTTTTAAAATGGCTTTTTAAGGTCTACTTATAGGAGATGCTAAAGGAAATTTTTCTGGTATTAGGAAAATTACAGTCGCTAGAAATTCATATCTACACAAAGAAATGAAGAGGTTCAGGAATGGATTATGTGTATATGTATAAGATGCATTTTTCTTATTTGTAAATTTCTTTTAAAAACAACTTTCTAGAGAAAAATTGATAAAGTGTATAGTAAGGTCTATACCATAGAGGATAACAAGGTGAAAATATAGTACATTAGAAGGTTCTTATACTACATATGCATAGTTTAATGTCTGAAGATTATAGTAAGGTAAAATTAAGGTTAAAAAAAATCACCCAAAATTACACACAATAATAGATTTAATAAAAAGTAAAGGCACTATGGGTTGATAACAATAATGACAAAATATCTTCATTAATCCAAAGACAAAGTAAAAGAACAGATGGAAATAATAGAAAGCAAAGATCAAGGTGGTAGGTTTATACCTACCCATGTTGGTAATTCCCTTGTGGGGAAATGGTTGAAACGGGCCAAGGAAATGGCAGTCATTGTCCACTTGGGGAAAAACAAGCAAGCAAAATCCCATAATATTTGGTCAATAAAACCATAGATACAAATACAGAAGAATTAAAGTGAAAGAATGAACAAAGGTAGCCTGTCAAAACTGGAATCAAAAGTAATCAGGAGTGGGTATTTTGATATTATATGAAATAGATTTTAGAACAAGAAACACTGCTGTTTTTTAATTATAAAAGATTCATCAGGACATAGCAGTCATAAATGTATATGCAGTTTCAGAATACTTGTTATAGTTGACAGAACTAAAAGTGGACAAATTAAATTTAGAAAGTTGATAATGTTAATACTTTCCTTTCTGTAATGCATAGGACAAACATATAAAAAATTAGTAAGGATAGCTGGGTACGGAGAAGCCTTCAGCTACTTAGGAGGTTGAAGCAAGAGGATTGCAATTTAGAAGCCAGTCTGGGCAACTTAGATCTTTTCTTCAAAATAAAAAATGAAAAAAGGGCTATTCAGGAGTAGAACATTTGGCTAGCATATGCAGTA
>RJWT010037601.1:0-13022 GCA_004365215.1 Cuniculus paca | reverse complement strand
GTAAATTATTTCGCTTTGCATCATCTTGCAGTCTTTGAATTGTTACTTCCTGGTTCCTCATTATTTTTAAGAGGTCTTTCCTTTCCCGATCACAAGCTGCACACCTGTCTTCAAGGTCTGAAAGTCTATTTTCAGTTTCTTTCAAAAGCTTTTGCCAACTTTCAATGGAGATTTTAATTTCCTGGATATCTCTTTGAATCTGTTTCATGCATTCAAAATCTCTCTTATATTGTTCATTCATGGTTTCCCTCATTTTCTTTTGCTCCTCTATTTTTATATCTATGTCTTCTTTAGAGAAGGTTAGCAATTCTTTAATTATGTTTTTCATTTCTTCTTATACCTGAGATAGTATTTCTGTTCTAATTTCTTTTATAGCCTCATGGAGTTGTCTCTTTACTTCAGTTGATGTCACTGCAGAAACTTCAGGTATGCGACTCTCGGTCTCTTCCACGTTTTCATCTCCTGGACTTGCTCTGCTTGGGTTGGAGTCTAGGGACTGCCTCTTGTTTCTTCATCCTGACATTTTCCTGGGTTCTTCCAAACAAGCAGGTAGTGGGGTTTTGGGAAGCTCCCACATTGGTTACAATTTCTCTGGAGCGTGACTGTTTGGTTTTCCTGGCCAGTGCTGGCTAGAGGTATCCAATGGTGGTATTGGGTGCTCTGGTGCAGGGCCTGCTCCTATTCGTGGAAGTGCCCAGGGGGCTGCTGGAATGCATGCAGAGCAGGTCCTGCCTCTGCCTTCCCTCCGAGCTCCTTACCAGCAAGCAGGCATCTCCCTTTGTCCAGTAGAATGCACTCTGAGCAGAGCCTGCCTCTGCCTTCCCTCTGAGCTGGTTACCGGAGAGCCTTTTTTTCTGTTTTGAACCTCTTGTGTTCAGAAAGAAAGCCTATGGGTCACCCTGGGTCTTCTTTTCCCTTTCACTCCATGTTCCATTGATGAACAAGTCTCATATCCCTTCTCCTTCCACCACTGCTCAACCCACGGCTTTACTTGACAGGCTCATTCTTAGGAGCAACTTCAGAGGCCTCCTAACTGCTCCCGCACCTTGAGGATGTGTTCATTGTGTTCATTTTCCACACTCATCCAGAGCAAGCCTTCTAAAGTACACATGAGCTCATGCCACTGTCCTTTTGACAAGTGAACTCCAAGGCTTGTCCGTAGACCATCCTCACAGGAGAATCTGGGCTCCTCACTGGTCAGCAAGGCTACACACCATGAGCCACTGGATGCCGCCCCTCCCTGTTCACCTCGTGCTCTTCAAACTAAGCAAGTGCAAGCCCCTGTGGGGCCCTTGGTACTTTCCATGCCTTGTGCCTGAAACACTTTCATGTATTGGTGAGTTAACACTCTCCCTTCACATTTCTGCTCCAAGGTTACTTAAAGACGACAGCCTCTTTAAAATAACACCATCTTTTCAACCCCCTGTTGTTATTCCTGTCCTGAATTTTCTTCACAGAACTGTCATTATCTGACATTACATCATGATAGATGGACGGATCAAGATGTTAGAGACGATGGAAGAGATGTGAGAGTTGAGGGGAGAGAGCCATGAGAAGGGTGGATGAGAAAGAGAGAGAGAGAGAGAGAGAGAGAGAGAGAGAGAGACTGCCCACAGTCTGTGAACTCCTGGGTTGAGCATTTATTGAAAGTCTCCTGGTGAGTCCCATATGCAGCTAAGGTTGAGAATCACGAGACACAAAGGCAAGAGCTAAATCCACAAACAGACTTCCTCCTGCTCAAAGGGCTTTGACTTCTTTTAATCAATTGAAGACCACTTTGGCTTTGTGATTTTGAAAGGAGAGCTCAGAACCCCCTTCACCTCACTACAGTTTTGATAAACTACCAAAAACCAAAAAGGTTGAGGCCAAAAGCAATTTATTTCTTTCACCAATTCTCTTTCCCAAACGAAGAAGTGCAAGAACTCTGCAGCCAGATGACTAGGCTTTGACTTGGGACTCTCCCATCATGGGACGCTTCTCTGTGCATCAATGTCATCTGTAAAATGAGAATAACAACACTTTCCCGGTGGAGCTGCGGGGAGATTAAATGATTCTGTGTGAAAGGTTTCGAGCAGCACCTGACACAAAGCAAGCACCCTGGAAGCTTGGGCTCTTATCTCGGAGAGAATGGCTCTCAAGCAGAAAGTGTGTGTGGAAAATTCCTCTGGCCAATTGTTTTGAAAGTAGCTAGGGGGATTGAGACAGACCATTTTCTCTGATACTCTAACTCCACTCAAGAATGGAGTTGGTTAATGATTAGATCCTATAAAATTTTCCATGTCATGTGCCTGTGCCCCACCAGGCAATAGAAAGTAATTAAGAATTATGGGGAGTGGATTCGGTGAGAGGGAGGCATACCTTTCTAGGGACAAGCTCCAAACCCTAACGAGGTTATTGGCACAGGTGTCTCCTGCAAATAAATTAATGGGGAGGCAGATCCAATCATTAATCTGTCATCCAAACTTGGTGTTTAGAGTCATTTGGGGAGATGGGACTTCCTTTGACCAACCTTGGGGGTGTCTGGAGCAAAGATTAGGAAGCAGAGTGACTTCATTAGGATAACAAGGCTGTTAAAGAGCAATCTGGCTCTTTGGATGGCATTTATACAGCATTTCGGAGAAACTGTGTTCTGACAGCTGCTGTCAGTGTCCCACATAGGAACCATGGTGATTTATTGATATAGCAGGGGACCTGTTATTATCCTTATTTGTGAAACTTTTACGCGCACTAAGAGTCTATCTCGTTGAGCTGCAAACTTCCCCAAGACAAATGCAGCTAATCGAATGTTTAAATTGCCCCAGCATGACATTATGATCTAATCCAATATGATAAATTCTTATTCCACGATGTGCGTAGTTGTGTAAAGGGCTTCAAGACTTTCGAACAAATGATGGGAGACAGGATTACATTTTCCTTTCTCTGCCTGTGGATTACCCATCACCCTTGCTTGGCTAGTTTCTTCCAGTTTGAGCTGCAGAGCAATAGGCTGCAATGTGAATGATCTGAAAATACAGAAATGTAACTTTGTATTGGTTACTTTTTCTTCATTGCTGAGACAAACACCTGACACCCAAAATTAGGGAAGAAAAGGTTTATTTAGCTTACAGTTTCTGGAGGCCTCAGTCCATAATCAGCTGGAATCAAGGCAGAGTAGCAAGGCACTGGGGCAACACTTCAAGGCAGCAGCCCGAGCAAAAAGAGAAAACAAGCCTTTTCTCTACCCTTACATTATACCCAGGCCACCATCAACCCCCCTTCCCAGGGTGGGTGTAGCACTCACAGAACATCCTTGCCCTCCTTTGCACAGGATGAGGATATTTACAAAGTAAGAGCCCTGGCTCCCTGCTGAGTCTCTCGGTTAAACTTCTAAACTGCTCAAGTTGGCACAATGTATTAACCATAACAAACATTTTAGGTAGAGGAATATATAATTATGCAGAAACTTGTGCTGTACAGGATGTGCAACAGAGTCAAAATCAAACGTGGGCAGCTTTTAAGTAACTGTAATCTGTAGTTACCCAAGCTGTTACACCTCCCTGGTCTGGCTAGTTGAGAACTACCTCCATGTACATTCATTCACCGAGTGCTTTCTCTTCTCTCTTGAGTAGCGGAGAGAGCACAGCACCTTTGGGGCCACGAGGGGATGAGACCAATGGCTTGCTGTTTGCTGTTAGCAGAGGCCAGCAGAGC
The DNA here is from genome assembly GCA_004365215.1 of Cuniculus paca. NCBI lineage: Eukaryota > Metazoa > Chordata > Mammalia > Rodentia > Cuniculidae > Cuniculus > Cuniculus paca. The sequence continues at coordinate 9,332 of RJWT010037601.1, read as the reverse complement.
CTTCGCGTCATGTTCAGGAACAGGCCTATCTATTCACAACTGTACGGGGCGAAGAATGAAATTTCCCAAAACATTTTTATCAGATCAGATGCCCATATAGTCACAGGGTCATTGACCTTTCCTGGGCTGGGAGGGATCTCAGAAACCGTCAAGCTCAAGCTCATTCATTTTACAATTGAGTTAGCTGAAGCCCAGGGAGATGAAATGTCACATAGTTACTGCTGAGCCAAGACAAGAAAAATTAGTAAGTGTTAAGTCTTAACTGTTTATGTTCAACCAGTTATTCTATTACCACTAGTTTCTGTGGCAGGTTAGGGCATAGTCAGTGGGGGAAAATAATGTGGTCAGGCCAGGAAAGAAACTGCTCAAGAACCCCAGAGAAATTGGTGGGGGTGACAAATAATGGAGATACATGCTTTATTCATTTTTCAAGGAAAATGCCAGGATCCATTAGGAATATGGGGACTACCAGGTTGGGGCCCGGCACAACATTTTCCTCACAAAATAAATAGAAGAGCCAAGTCTTACTCACCCCAGCCTGAAACCCAAAGTAGCATAAAGGAGACACTGCCAAAGCTTTGCAGAGATAAATTTTGGGTGAATGAAGCAAGTACTAATTTACATAGTGTGCATTAAAGCTTTCATTAAACTCGGAGGGAGATTCAGGAATGAGTAAGTCCTATCAAAAGAAAAACCAGGTCAAGTTAGAAATGATATTAGTATTCACTGTCTCTACCAAAAAACCCACATATTGCAACCTGGAAGAGCCCAAATGAAGTGAAAAGGGGCTCTGTTTATAGTAGTGCTGCAGTTTATATCTTGAAAGTCCTCCAAAGGCCCCTGTGTTGCACACTGGGTCCCCTGCTATGGTAGTCCTGGAAGGTGGTAGAACCTTCAGCAGGCAGGCTCTAAAGGGAGGAAGTTAGGTTATTGGGGGGGCGTGGCCTTGATAAGGACATTTGGAGGATGGCCCTTCCTGTTTCTCTTTGCTTCCTGATGCCATGATGGATAAAGTTTCTTCCATCATCTTCTCCCACCATCACGTGCTGCTTCATCACTGGCCCAAAAAGAACTGGGCCAGCTGCTCTTGGGCTGAAAGCTCTAAAACTGTGAGCCAAAATACCAGCTTCATTTAATTAAACTGGTGCATATTAGTAGTACAGAATAATGAGAGGCATGATGGTATGTTGTACATGAGTGTAACATTTTGATAATTTTCATCCCTGGTATTCCCCCTCCTTCTCACCCTTCCCCCTTAATTCCTCTAACAGTTGGGAGGCTACTTTCTAGTTTCCTGTTTTGTCTCCTTTGTTTTTGTGCTTATATTTAGGTTTCTTTTGTAAGAGAATGCATGCCATTTTTAATTTTTTAGACTGGTTTATTTTGCTTAATGATGGTCCCCAATAAACTTTCCTTTTTTAAAGTGGATTATCTCAGTTATTTCATAACAGTAATGGAAAGTAGACTATCGCAAGCATTTACAGCACATTTTATGAAGCATAAAGGAGCAAGTACTTTGACCTTTTTCACGATTGGCTGTCATATATGATCATCCTTTTTAAGGTCATTTAAGCTGATTTGTCTCTAGCTGATTGGTTTCATCTCACTGAATTCAGCTAACAAGGCCAGGAAGATTACATTTGTGTTTAGGATTAGTGATGGTGTTTTGTGGAAATCAAGATGATGTAAGTCTTAGTTACATGGTTGTGGGTGGGTGGCCTTGGGCTTCATTTAAATTCCATTTTTATCCTGAACAGTTCAAACCTAGCTTCAAAGAATTGATGTGGGCCGAGGCCATGTAGGACCGCACCTGAAACCAAAATGTCTGGGGAAGCAGCCTTTCCAGGTTTTTGTCAGAGAGCTGCTCCTTCTCTTTTTCTACGTTCCTTATTGCTTCATTCAAAATCTGCTGAATCGGATTTAGTCAGACACTACTGTTCTTGTTCTGTGAAAATATTTAAATCCATACTTGTCAATAGCAACCATTATTAATTAGGTGCAGTTTACTTTCTAATTTTATTTACCTAGGGATTGATACAGATCTTGCCTTTGACATACACCCTGATCGCAAGCTTTTTATAACTTTCTCAGATGTTAAAAATTGAAAGTAGCTGCAGGTCTGAGCCAGATATTCCTCATTGCCACCGGTGATAGGTCTCAACTTCTCTCTCAGATAAATAAAACTTCTATTCTCAGTCAGATAGGTTGGCACCATCTCTTAAAACTGCATTTCCCAGCATCCCAAGTGTTTAATTCTACTGACCACAATGCACACACCAGTCAGGGGGGACTTCCCAGGTAAGCTCAGACTCCTCTCTCCCTCCACTCTGCCCTTTGAAGTCCTCTATGCTGGCTGCTTTCCACTTGGAGAGGAACACGAAGGCCGCACTCTGAGGACACTGCATTGTCATGGCTAGATGAGGGTGTATCCAGCGGCTTGGAGCTGCCCTTCCCTGAGCTGACCGTCTCCATATTGTTTTTATGTGATGGAGAAACTAAGTGTGCAGTCCAACATTTCCGAAGGTATCGTGCCACAGTGGAACCTAATTTCAACATTATAATATTGAATTTTGTATCTCAGAGAAACTCAGATCGATGTGGGGAGAAGTTTGCAGTGGTTAGCTGAAGCACTCACGCTGGATTCCCTGCAGACTTCATTTATGCACACTGTCACTATTATCTCAGTTAGTCAAGAGTTGGCGATGTCTCTTTTTCTCAGCCAAGACCAGTTTCAATCCTAGAGAACACCTCATCCTTGAATGCTAATCTTGTGGTTCTAATGGAAGGCAATTTGGGTAAGGAAATTGGTAGGGTATTTGAAATTTAAAATAGAGGTTTCTATTGCTCTCCTGCAAAGCACTAAGACTCGTAAAACTACTTCCTTGGAATATGAATGAAGAACCGAATGTCATCAGAAATATCTGCGTTCTATTATAATTAGTGACAAACTTAAAAACATGGTTGGACATGCCTATCAATGCTTGGCGTACACTAGAAAGAACTTTTTACCTAGAGTCAGAAGAATAAGTACTAATATTGGCTCTGAAAAGTATATCTACGTACCCTTGAGCAAATTGTTTATCTCCTTAAGCTTATCTGATGAACCTAAAAAAATGGCAATGATAATAATTTACAGATCTATATAAATGTGAAATACTAGAGATAAAAATATTTGGTTTGATGCTTTTCACATACTACTTTATAAACATCTGTGCGTTTAGTCTAATTAATGTTACATTACTGACAATCTGCAGAAAACATTATTAGGACTCAAATTCCATTTTAAAATGCATATGGTATCACTTGTCTGTAAATCTGCGAGGCAACTATTCTTCTCGAAAAATCAACTTATAAAAAAAAAAATCAATGATCATCAGCTGCCCAAGAATACATTGCAACTTAATCTCTTAACACTTCAGTGTGTGAAATCACCCGACACCAACAACATTCTCATTTTTAGATAAGCTGCAGAGCAAAATGCATTTCACCGAGTTTGTTTCAGAATTCTCTGTAACAAACTATCTCCAAGAAATACCTCGGCTGACATGGAGTATTGAGCAGCAGCAGAGACCGTCCTCTCCAGCCACGCACTTCCTCCCCTGTGGATGTCTGTGAGTCTGGCCTTTGGAATGGTGTGTGACACCTGGGGTAGCAAAATTACACCATCAAGAGTAGGATTCACAGGCTCAGTAAGGATCAGAGGAATCACATCTAGGGTGACAGTGGGCTGAAGTAGATAGGGAACGAGACAGAATAGGGTAAAACATCTGTTTCTGTCTCTTATTCAATGCATGCTGTTTGTTGCAGAGACAGATACAGGGAGACAAGAACGAACTGAATTAAGATTTGTTTCTCATCCAGAGGACTTTCTCACTCACAGGCCACGAGCCGTCCTGCAGAACCCCGCTAACCCTAGCAAGGTCTGCTCACTGGGCCTGGTGCCGTGGGATTGCTCTCACTCTCTCTCTCTGTCTCTTTCTCTGTGTCCGTCTCTGTCTCTCTGTCTCTCTGTCTCCCCATCTCTCTGTCTCTGTTTCTCTGTCTCTGTGTCTGCCTGCCTCTCTCTCTTTCTCTCTCTCTCTCTCTTTCTGTCTCTCTCTCTCTTCCTTCAAGAGAAGGTTTTGGAGAAAGTCACAGTGCTCACTGATGAACCATGGAATTTAAGGGTTTGACCTTAAGTAGAGCCAGTGGTAGCTACCCAATTGAATTTTGAAACTCAAGAAAAGCTTCTTTGCTTAAGGAAGATACTATCATTTCTGTCTGCTGAATTCCCCCAATTATTTGGGGTATGGGAGGAAAGGAAACCAACTGATCAGCATTTAGACATTAGGACTCTCTCTGTCAGTCCATCTATCCGACCTGTCGTATGACGTGATACATCCTATGCACCCATGCAGCGCGTCGTATCACATAGCAGGTGAACGGCTGTAGGTATATATAAACTGACACTATGTATTAGGATCTGGGACCGAATTATGTTTTGATCTTAAATGAGTCCTGTGAAGCAGAAAGTTTTACTCCAGTCTGACAAGAAGAGCTGACAATCAGAGACGCCGGCAAGTGGGAGAGAATCACGGAGCTGGTTAGTGGCAAAGCCAAAGCTCGTCAGGGCAGCTGCGTCCCACCCCGCAGGACGACCGCGAGACCCTGCGCGCTCCGTCCCGAAGCAGGCCTTGGCCGCCGGGATGCGCTGAGCCTTGTGAGCAGCAGGGCTGGCAGCGCTGTGGCGGGAGGCTCTTTGCCTGAAGGAAGAACACAGATGGGACCACACCGAGGACAGCCGCGTCCCCATGAGTGAGCGTGGGGCGGCTCTGGGACGGTTATGCCTTGGGAAGATGGCAGCCCCGCTGTCGCCTTGAGTCCAGCCTTGTGAGAAGTTCTGTGCTGCTGTTACCTTTCGGGAACCCCACGCCAGAGGTGTCCCGCACGCAGCCCCAGGATTTCCAGCGGCAGAAACTGGCTGATGAGAAATGTTGTTTAAAGCTGTTACATTTGGGGCTGATCAATTACGTAGCAATAAAAATTAACACACGTGGAAATAAAAAGAAATATAGTTCATAAAACATCTGAAAAAATCTACTCCCCCTCAAATAATAGTTCTTATTATATTAAAAATGGCTCAGTGGAGGAAATGGTGAAGGAAGCACATGGGATGAAAGTCGCCTTTGTCTGCCTCCGATGTCTCCCATAGGCTGCTGTGGCGTTGGGCGGCCCTCTCTTCCCTTCTGACAGCCCAGCACCCTGTAGCCCCATAACCGGGGAAAGGAAAATTGACTCAACAATAATTATAATAATAAATGGTAAAATTCACTTGAGCCTTTGCCTATCCGTCAGATGTCACATTTGTCACTGGGCTCCTAGACATTGATGTGACCAGTGTCTTAGATCAATGGACAGATGACGAGAATATGAATGATCATAACCACAAACGTCAAGCTCATCCCTTTAAATGCACTCAGTGCTCAGGAGATAACCTCAAAGGTCACGTCGATAGTTGCCACCTGCTACAGCTCTCGTTCCAAACACCATCAGACAGCGTGACGTTTCTGGAAGAAGCTGAGTGCACAGAGGCCTGACGTTTAATAATAGATCAGGGCCACATCATTGTCCTGTTAGGAAAGGACCATTCTCCTCTGCCTTTGAAAGGCAGACCAGCACAGGGTCCCCGCTTCCCTCGGCAGAGGGGCCAGGCCTCTCCAGGCCGGCACATGCGCCGTCTTCCAGGTACAAGCATGAGCTCACCGGGTGCCTCTTCCCCGAAGTCCAAGTGCCCCTTGGACACATGATGCTTTATTACTGTAGCAGCAGTGATGCTTTATCATTGTAGCTGCCCAGCAGCACAACCACCAAAGGCCAAGATCGAAGATCTCAGTTTTACACCATGGAATGGAGAAAAGTCCTGAATTAGTGAAAAGTCTAAGTTTGTGCAATACTTGAAAAGAAATGCAGCTTAGCGATTTTTTTAAATACATATAGTATCTTCAACTAATTGTCAAAATAAAGTTTGCTCCCTCTGGCTTTAATGAACAGATTAGCAGCACTTGCATTAGCAATGCCATTTGCATAAAATTAATTTGCGAAAGCCTTTAAAAATAGTGTTCAAAGGGGTTTAAAGATGCTCACTGCCTATTTATACTGTTAATTTGGTAAGTAAGCTTTTCCTTTTAACTAGGGCAAAAGTGAATCATCAGTTCAGCTAAAGTTGAAATACTGCAAAATTCTAAAATAAGAAAAATTTAGGTTAATATGTTTTCCCCATACAAGCATGCTCAAATATTTACAAAGTTAACTCTAAGAAAACTGATAATGCAGATATCTTGTTAATTATTAGGGCAACAAGGACGAGTAGATAAATTTTGAATATGAGTTGACATTTCCTTTGTTTAAAATGACTATTTTCCTAGACCCATTTCTAATTAAAAATAAAGTTCCTTTATAATTAATTCCTAATAAGTGAATATCCTGAGTGATGAGCATGCAGGATTATGTTGAAAAGTTTATTCAAAAACTAGGTACAAATTGAAAAATCCAATCCTCATCAATCCTGACCCTATTTTCCTCAACTAGTGTGGAAATTATTTATCTATACTGTTAAAAATAATAGTTACATGATTAATGTGTTTTTGAAATTCTGATGGGACTCTCCAAATTATTCATTAAAGTCAAGGCGATCCCAATAAATAGATCAATAGGTTTTATAAAATCGTGTTTGATAAGTTAAATCTAAAATTTACCTGAAGGGAAGAAAATATGAAAAAAAGTAAAAAAAAAATGTCTTGAAGTATATCACTTTGAGAATGAGGTCAGTAGTTTCACTTACCAGATTTCAAGATATTTTTAAAGAATTTAGTAATGAAAACACCATGATTTTGCTTTAGGAAAACACAGATCAATGAAGCAGTAGAAAGAATGCATAAACAAATTTATGTGTGGGGGTGGGTATTTCTTATGAGCTCCTGGTAGAATTTTAAATCAGTGTAGAAAAATGCATCAGCAAATTGTGTTTGAAGATTAACTGTTTTAAAAATAAAAAGTTAGATCACTACCTCACAAAATCCCCTAAAGAAATACACTAGAGAGCTAAAAGTTGAAAAAAAAAAGTGTTAAGCAGTAAATGTAAGAGGGGAGAGTGTAAAGGCATTTTTAATACCTAAAGTGTAAAAGCTGTGAAGGACAAAATGATTAAGTTCAACTAACTCAAAATGTTTAAACTCTGTGTCAAAACAAATTATAGCAAAAATTCAAAGCAGGGAAAACATTTGCAGTGAGTAAAGACTAAAGAATAATTATTTTTAAAATACGAAAATACTTTCTATGAAGAAATAAAAACAAACTTAGTGAAAACTTAATCAAAGGAAAGAGACAACTTACAGAAAACTGCAAATAATAGAGCCATATGATAATATGTATGACTTCACTAGGAATGAAGGAAATAAAATTTTTTTAAAATTATGAAATATTTCTTATACTCATTAAATTGTCCCCAAAATGTACATGATGGCATGTATATAGGTAATGTGTATTTGTTTCCAGTTAATAGGAGCAATAGGGCTTTTCTTGGAGGGCAAATTGACAGTATCTATTAAAATTAAATATAAACCTGCAGTTCTAATTCTTGATATTCACTTTAGGACAATACGTACTTATGACATGGAGAACTAGGTTCAAAGATGTCTGTTTCAGTGCAGTTCGTGTGAAGGCACTGGAAATAACTGAATGTTAGAGAAGAACAGGTATGTAAATTACGGCCCTGTAGAAATTTTTACTAACATATACTTTATTATCATTTCAAAAATTTATTGAAATGTCACTTGCTACAGAAAAAAACTGAAAACATCATTTATGTCCTTTCAATGGGAGATTGCGGAATAAATGTTGGTAGATGGATGGGAAAATACACATTCATAAGGAAGGATGAGATGTAGTCATGTGTAATCTGGAAAAGTTACACTGTTAATGAACAAATCAAAGTTCAGGAGGATTTAGCCTGTACTCCCAATTATCAAAAAGAGTATAGGGTATATTTCTATACTTGGTTGATACGCTTACACACATATACACAGAAGTCATTTTTTCACAAAAGGAAATATATCGAAAATAAAACCCATATAAATAGCACACACGCCTGGACTAGGTACATGTGAATGTGCGTGTGTATGTGACTCTATAGTCGTGGGACATCACTGCAGCTCCACGTAAGAAGCTGATATAGGTGGACATGAGACTCTGGGGGTCTGAAGTGATGTGCTTGCCACTGAATGCTGTTTTGCACTGTTACATTTTGCTTCTGTTTATACATGAGCTTTTACAATAAAACTGGTAACCTCCAAAAAATACCCATTGTATCATCCACATTATAAGAAAGTTATACATAATTTAAAAGAAGGAGAGAAATCCGTGGGCAGTGACGGGAAATGTACCCGTGACTTATGGCTAATGGTTCCAAATCTGTCAGGTACCAAAACCTTGAGAGCAATACTATTGATGTTAAATAAACTAAACAGACTTACACGGGTGTGCCAGTATAAATGTAGATATTCAAGTAAAATTAAAAGTGCGTACGTATTAGTACACACCACAGAGCCACAAGCATACGGTTGGCAGAGCACAGGGCTAAGGTAGAATGCTACACAGTAATTAGTTAATGGTGTTAAGCTTGCACGAAGGGATTAAATTGGTAGAGAGCCAATCCTTGCGTTTTTGAATGTTTTACAATAAAAATATATTTAAAGATTGACTTAATAATTCTATTTTTAATTTAAAATGTTAGAATTCTAATTTTTGTCTAGTATAAAAATGTAGCTGAGCATAGCATATCTACAATCCCTACTTTGGAGGCAGAGGCAGGAGGATCATAAATTCAAACCCAGCCTGGACAATGTAGTGAAACCTTGTCTCAAAATAAAAAGGGGTAGGGATGTCGCTCAGCACTCCATGGGTTCAATGTGCACCACCAAATCCTGAAATAGTTTGTCCGAAAGTCTCCTGGCAAAACTAAATATTTTATAAAGTTATAGCTTTTCAACCAGCCTCGTAGTAACTAGGATTTTTTTTTGCCTCTATTTAGTCAGTATTTAATCAGACCCAGACCTCCAAAGAGCCTCCCAAATTCAGAACCTTCTTAGTTATTCTCTAATATTTGAAACTGTTTATTTCTTCTTTAAAGAAGAGAATAAAACTATACTACACTAGTGTAGCTTCTTGGCTAAAAGTTAACTCGGCATCCAGATTATAAACTGGTGTGCTTTCCATACCGCAGAGCTGAGTTGGAACCGCTTTATTAATAGGTGAAGGTAAAGCAGAATTGCTGGATGCGATGCAAACCTCTGATA
>RJWT010037599.1:0-13027 GCA_004365215.1 Cuniculus paca | reverse complement strand
GATGCTCAAGGTAAAGACCAGAGCTCCCCCAGAGAGAACCGCAGCCATCCTCAGATACAGTGAGGACCTGAGTTCCTCTGATAATGAGAACAACTGAGTTCATATCAGGAAAGCCAATGTGACAAGCTTCTGCAGGAGAATCAACAGCACTCCATCTTCCTTTCCTGTTCTTTTATGCCGTCCTCGGCAATCGTCAGGTGAGCCGTCCACACCCAGCACCACACCGATTCAGTTCATCTGGGTGTTCCAGGTTGCCATTCATTAATCCACCCATGGAACTCACTGTATTCTAGGTACTACACATTTCTGTAAGTCAAAGCCAGCAGAAGCAAGACCATGAAGGGTGTGAATCACTCTTGGCCAAGCTGTACAACTGAGAGTTTAGGATGCCTTGAGGTCTAGGCATTTGTTTGCTGCACCTTGCTACCCCTTTTCAAAATGAGCCTGGTCTCCACTTACCCTAGTTTGTAAATGGCTTTTATTTCTCAGTTCACTGTTTTGGCACAGAGTGCCACCAGGATACCTTGTCACATGGCCAGACACCATCTATTTTTTTTAAGCTAATTTTATTGGTACACTTTTGATATAGATAAAGATCACATTCATCATAGGGAATTTGTACCTGCACATGACATATCTTGGTTCTTCTTTTTTCCCTATTCCCCCTCCCCTCTATTCAACCTTTCTTCCCTTCCTTATTTACAAAGGTTTGTTTCCATTTTTTTCTATTTTTTTTTCTTTTTTCCCTTCCTTCCCTTCCCCCTCTCTTGTTCCCCTTCCAATTTGAATATTTTCTTCCTACCTCCCTATATCCATCATCTATTTTGGTCCTTATTTGCAATTTCAGTTTCTCAAACAAGAGAAACAATGCAATATTGAAACATGTGCATCCAATTTATTTCTCTTAAAAGTATTGCAGGACTTCCAGGAAGATGGTAGAGCAGTAAGCAGCAGAGAAAACAGCCTCTCTGAGAGTCATTGTCCAGATGCTAGAATATAGCATCGTGAGGAAGACAAGAAGGAAGTGGGTCCCTTGGACCCAGGAAGAATCTGAAGTGCGAATTGAAGCCCACAGAGAGAGAAAAAAGATAAAACTTCAGTGAAGAAGGCAGTAGCTTGCAGGACCTTCTCCCTGAGCCAGATTCAACATGCTAGAGGAGCTGTTCGAACCTGGGGACCCACAGTCATGGTGACAGTGACAGCTGATGACCCCAGAGTCCTCTGCTGAGAGATGTTGTTTTAATTTGCATTTTTCAAATGACCAGTGATGTTGAACATTTTTTTCATATATTTATTTGCCATTTGTATTTCTTCATCTAAGAAGTGTCTATTCATTTCAGATGCCCATTTCTGGATTAGATCTTTAAACTGGGGTGGAGTCTGATTTTTTTGAGTTCTTTGTATATTCTAGGTATTAGTCCTTTGTCTGAGGAATAGTGGTAAAAATTGTTTCCCATTCTGTTGGTTGTCTTTTCTTTCTGTTGTTGGTATCTTTTGCTGTGCAAAAGCTTTTTAATGTGATGAGATCCCAGTTGTTGATTCATTGTAGTATTTCCTCTGCAATCAGGGTTTTGTTCCTAAAGTCTTTGCATATATGTGTGTCTTCAAGAATTTTATCTGATATATCATCCAGCAGAATTAGTGTTTCTGTTTTCATATTTAGATCTTTGATCCATTTTGATTTTAGCTTAGTGCATAGTGAGAGATATAGGTCTACATTTACTCTTCTACATGTAGGAATCCAGTTTTTCCCAGTACTATTTATTCAAGAGGCTATCTTTCTTCCAGTGAAGTTGTTTGGCCCCTTTGTCAAAGATATGGTAGCTGAATGTGTTTGGAGTTGTTTATGAGCCTTCTGTTCTGTTCCATTGATCCTAAGACCTGGGGTTTTGTTTTTATTTTTGTTTCTTGTTTTTTGACAGTACCATGCTGTTTTTACCATAGTGGCTTTGTAGTATAATTTTAAGTCAGGGGTTTCGAAGCTCTCTGCCTTGCCTTTGTTGCCCAGAATTGTTTCTCTTATTCTAGCACTCATCTGGATCCAAATGAATTTTTGGATTGTTTACTCTAATTCTGTTATTGGGGTTGTTTTGTTTTGTTTTGCTTGTCTTTTTTTGAGACAGGGTCTAGCTATGCATTTCAGGCTAGCCTTTAGCTCACTTTGTAGGCCAGGCTGGTCTCAAATTTGCAATAATTCTCCTGCTTCAGTCTCCTGAGTGCTGGAATTACAGGTGTATGCCAGCACAGCTTGCTATATTATTGGTATTTTGATCAGAATTGCATTAAAACTGCAAAACAATTTTGGGAATATGGCAATTTTCACTATATTGGTTCTGCCTATCCAAGAACAAGAGAACTCTTTCCATTTTCTGATGTCCTCTTCAGTCTCCTTTTTCAGAGTACTATGGTTTTCAATGTAAAAATCTTTTACTTCCTTTGCTGGATTGATTGCTAAGTATTTCATTTTTTGGGATGCTATTGTGAAAGATACTGTTTTCCTAATTTTTCTCTCAGTGAGTTGGTTATTCGTGTACAGGAAGGCTACTGATTTTTGAGTGTTGACTTTGTGTCCTTCTATGCTACTGATTTTGGCTATTAAATTTAAGTCTTTTGGTGGAGTTTTTCGGGTGTTCTATGTAGAATATCATGTCATCAACAAATAATGATAATTTAAGTTCTTCCTTTCCTATCCTTATTCCTTTTAGTCCTTTCTCTTGTCTGCTTGCTCTGGCTAATGTTTCTAGAACTGTATTGAATAAGTGCTGATAGTGGGCATCAGTGTCTAGTTCCTGATTTTAGAGTGAAAGCTTTCACTTTTTGACAATCTAGTATGAGGCTGGCTGTTGGTTTGTCATTGATCGCTTTATCAGACTGAGATAAAGACCTTCATTCTGATTTTCTGTAGGGCTTTTTTTTTTTATCATGAATGAGTTTTGCACTTTGTCAAATGCTTTTTCTGCATCTATTCAGATGATCATGTCCTTCTATTAATGTGGTATATTACATTTATTTCCCTTCATATGCTGAACTATCCCTCCATTCCAAGGATGAATCCTACTTGATTGTGGTATATAATCTTCTTGATGATTTGCCTCATTCTCTTTGCCAGTATCTTATTGAAGATTTTTGCATCTATGTACATGAAGAAGATTGGCCTGTCATTCTCTTTTCTGGTTGGATCTTTCCCTGGTTTTGGTATCAGGCTAATGCTTGCTTCCAGGCATGAGTTTGGGAGTATTGCTTCCCTCTCAATTTCATTAAAAAGTCTAAGGAATAATTGTAACCAAAAATCCACCCCTCCCCCCAGTCAGTATACTTCAGTTTCTGTTAGTTGCCTAGGTAACCTCCACTTTATTTCAGTTTCTGTTACAGTTCCTATTATTTCTATTTCTTAGAAATGACTGGTCACTGTGATGCATAGCTGGTCACTATGACACATATTGTAAGAACCAACCAAAGACAGCCAAGTACTCTGCTTCTTGCTTGCAAACCCCATCAAAATTTTCCATCCTTGAGCCTTTGAGGCCTGACATGTTTATAAGGATTGATTACTTGTCAGTGCCTGTGAGCGTAAATAATCTGCCTCCAAATCCTGGGTGACATTTTGGTGTTTCTGTTTGCTGTACCATAATGGCTTTAGATTGTCTTGATCTTTCTTGTAGAATTCAACAGTGAATCTGTCAGAACCTGGACTTTATTGGTAGTTTATAAAAAATTACTTCTTCAATTTTATTCACTGATAATGGGTTACTAAGAATTTTTATATGTTATTGATTCAGCTTGGTAATTCATATGCATCAATGAATCTGTCCATTTCCTCTGTGTTTTCCATCTTATTAGAGTACAAGGTCCTTGAAGTAGGTATTGATGATCTTCTGAATTTCTGCAGGCTTCACTGTGATTTCACCCTTTTCATTCCTAATTGCATGAGTTTGAGTCTTTTCTTTCCTTTTTTTGATAAGATTGGCTAAACGTTTGTCAATTTTATTTAATCTTTCAAAGGATAACTCTTCAATTCACTTTTTGGATTGTTTTTTTAGTCTCAATTGTGTTAATTTCCGCTCCAATCTTTTTAAAAAATTACCTTTTTTTTTGTACAGGAAATCAAACTTGCACTTGTCAGGTAGGCATTGTGCTACAGAGCTGTATCCACAGCCTAATCTTTAAAATTTTCTCCCTTGTTTGTGCTTTGGGTTTAACTTGCTCTTGTTTTTCTACAAGCTTGAGGTTCAATCTTAGGCTATTTGAGCTCACCCTGTTTTTCCAATATGGAAATTTGCCACTATACATTTCCCTTGTAGGACTGCTTTCATTGCATCACATAAGTTCCAGTATGTTGTACTGACATTACCATTTAATTGTAGAAACTGTCTAATTTGTTCTTTAACTTCATCTATGACCCATTGTTGCTCAGGAGGATGTTATTAAATTACCATATGTTTATATAGTTTTCATATTGTCTTGCAATTGATTTTCAATTTTATTATACTATGTTCTGATAATATGCATGAGATAATTTCAATTCCTTTGCATTTACTTAAGCATGTTCTATGGGCTAGTATGTGATCTATTTTGGAGAAAGTCTTGTATGCAGCTGAGAATAATATGTATTCTGTTGTTGTGAGGTAAAACACTGTACATATCGGCCAAATCCATTTGGTCAAAGGCTTGGTTCAGTTCTGATATTTCTTTGTTGATTTTTTGTCTACTTGATCTATTTGTTACAGTGAGGTATTAAAGTCCCTTTTTACAGTTGTATTAATGCTTGCGTTGGTTACTTTTTTCTCATTGTTGGGACAAAATACTCAACACCCAAAGTTAAAGGAGGAAAGGTTTATTTAGTTCACAGTTTGTGGAGGTTTCTGTCCATATTTGGCCTACTCCAAGGCAGAGTGGCACGTAAAAGAAGACAACAGTGCATGGTGGTGGAAATCACCAAAAGCAACAAAAGCAAAAACAGAGGACACTGGAGAGAAGACTGTCACTTATGTCATATGTAGGCTACTCACCCTAGGGTGGGTGTAACACTCACACCCATAATCCTAGTATTAGACCATGAATCAGTCACAAATCTAGAAGCTTACCCCCATGACTTCATAAAGCTTTGGGGGGACATCCAGACACAAACCATAACTGTACTTATTTGATTTTTCATGTCCATTAATGTTTGTTTTTTATATATATGGATGCACTGGGTATTTGGTGTATATATGTTTATGATTGCTATCTCTTCCTCTTGAATTTTTCCTTTAACAAGCATGTAGTGGCCCTCTTTGTCTGTCTGAATAGTCTTGGCTGAAATCCACTTTGTCCTCACATAGAATAACTATCCCTGCTTTTTTCTGGGTTCCTGTCACATGAAGTATTGTTTTCTATCCTTTGGCTTTCAGTCTATGCATTTCTTTTTTAATTAAATGTGGTTTTATTGTGCAGCATATTGTTGGATCTTGCTTCTTGATCCATTCTGCCTTTCTGTTTCTTTTGATTGGTGAATTGACACCATTTACATTGATGGTTATAACTGATATTTATTCACTTATCCTTGTTATGCTATTTTCTTGTAACTTGTCTTGCTTTGTAGATTAATTCTGTTGGGATTCATGAAGTTGTAGTCTTCACTATTTCTAGAATGTCCTTCAGAATTTTCTGGAGTACTGTTTTAATGGTCATGAATTTCTTCAGGTGTTTTCATGGGAGTATCTTATTTCTCCTTTGATTTTGAAAGATAGTTTTGTGGGGTACATCAATGTGGGCTGGGGGTTCTTTTCTTGTAGGGCTTGAAATACTTTACTCCAAGTTCTTCTTGACTTGATGGTTTGGGTTGAGAAGTCTGTTGTGATTCTGATGGACTTTCCTTAATAGGTCATTTGTTTCCTTTCTCTAACAACTTTTAATACTCTGTTTTTGTGTTGAATTTCTAAAATCTTGATTATTATATGCCCTGTTATAGATTTTGGTGTTTTTTTTAAATCATGCCTAACTGGAGTTCTATATACCTCACTTATATGGATGCCAAATTCTTTTTCCATGTTTGGGAAGTTTCCTGCCATTATTCTGTGAACAGAATATATATATATATATATATATATATATATATATATATATATATTTGTGCCATCTTCTGATTTTTTTCATTGATTCATAACAATCTTATGTTATTCTTCTTTGCATTGCCTAGCAGTTTTTGGATTGACTTGGCAAATGGTGTGATTATCTTATAGCATGGACTGGGCATGAATGTGTGCAATGCCTCTTCCTATCCCCTCAGCTCAGGTGGCTGTGCCCAGACAACAGGCATGCAGAATGGCCAGATCAGGAGCACAGTCACAGCTGCTGACATGCATAACTTCAGAGGCCTAAGGAGAGGATAAACAGACTAAAACCACCCACACAAATGTGCGGGTGGGTGGTGGCCAAAGTCAAGTGGCAATCATGCTGACTCTTGCTGACTCAGCTTCCTCTGGTTCATAAAACCTGCCTTGGGCTATAGTTTCCTGGCTAGCTCCCTTCCTTGTTTAAATGCATGTAATTTAAAACCTTTGCCTGATGGCTCAAGTAAAACAAATGAACAGTACTTATAATTTAACTAAAGTAACTGTGAGTATACAAAAGCAAAGCCACTTCCATTATTAGGAAAAAAATGGGCACGTTAAACAATATATCAAATTCTTCTTGCTATTGGAATAAATGCAAGAGATAGTTTTTCAATATGGTTCCACTCTGCTTAAGTAAAGAGCCATCAAGTAGCTCACCTGGGTGGATTTGGGGAGGAATGTCACCCTTGTCTCATGGGAGTCAAAGGACTAGGTAGGGTAGCAGGTGGCTCAAGCTCCTTTCTCCCTTAAGAGTGAATAGATCACAAATATGGAAACAAAAGGCCTCAGGGGACTTTCTTCTGTGATTCTGTGAACAATGCCAGAATCACTTTCAAGGTTCAGATAGAGACATCTGTCTATTGAGTGTTAGGGTCTCACAAGGGACACTTTGTGGGGAGCTTGGGTCTCCTCTTTCTGCATGAGACATGATTTTAAGGAGCCAAGACCTAGCTGTCTCCCTCTCCCTAAGTCCCAAGATAAACCAATAGGAATCTTGGACCTAACTGAGGTCGCCACTAGGCCAAATCCTTGATGAATGGTGTCTTGGTTACTTTTCTCTCATTGTTGAGACAAAATACCTGATGTCCAACATGAAGGAAGGAAAGATTTATTTCTTATAGTTTTGGAGATTTCAGTCCACACTCAGCTGGCTCCAAGGCAGGGTGGTGTGGTTGCAGGACAGCCATTCATGGAGGCCTGCAAGCAACAAGAGCAAACAGCACAAAAGAGGAAAAAACATGCCATTTTCCCTTCCTTATATAGTATGCTGGCTCTGCCCCTGGGCGGGTGCAGCACTCACACCACTAATCCCAGCACTAAACAACAAACAAATCACAAAGCTAGATTCAGCTGCCTCCATGACTGCATGAGGCTTGGGGGGTCACCTAGACACAAACTATAACAAATGGGAAAGGTTTGATCCTGATGATTTAAAATAGAAACAACTTATCTACTATTGCAATATGGTTTGGGTTGAATACAAACTGAAAAATGACAAGAGATGGGTATGGGATGATACTTTAAAATATTAAGATTATTCTTTAGTACCATGTTCATATTTAAAATTTAAAAAGTGGAATGAAATGTCTTATGTTCAGGCTTTTGTGACTCTGTCAAAAGGAGTACTCCAGCACTATACTATTTAGAATGACCCTGAGAAAAAAAGGGGGATGAAGATCTTTCTGATCTATTTGATGATACTAGGAGGTCTTCTCAAACTCCTCCTTATAGTCACCAGGCCAGTAAATCAGTTTCATCCTTTTAAAGTGACTCAGGGACTCCATTAGATCCTAGTGTCCCAGAGAAACCCAGCATCATTCGTCAGTACCCTCATCATGCCCTTCAGACAGCTTTAAGCTCAACAGATCAAACCCAAAGTGGTGCTTCTTACTACTCTATTTCACAACTTATCCTGCCCCTAAGAGAGGTCCCAGGGGCAGAAGGAAATACTCCAGTTCAGGTCCCTTTTTTAGTTGTTGTCTTGGTTACTCTTTTCTCCTTGTTGACACAAAATACCTGATGCCCAAAATTAGGGAAAAAAGGTTTATTTAGCTTACAGTTTTTTTTTTGGAGGTTTCAGTCCATAATCAGCTGGCTCCAAGGCAGGGTGGCATGGCACAGGGGCAACACTTCAAGGCAGAATTCAGAGCAAAAAGAGGAGAACAAGCCTCTTCTCCTCCTTTATATTGTACACACGCCACCCTAGCCCCTCCAGGTCAAAAGTAGTACTGACACCATCTCTGTGCTCTCCTCTTGCACAGGATGAAGATATTTACAAAGTAAGATCCTGACTCCCTGCTGAGACTCTCAGTTAAACTTCTAAACTTCTCAGGTTGACACAATGTATCAACCGTAACAGTCCCAATTGTCCAGGAGGAAATACTGCACTTCAGGTCCCTTTTACAGTTGCAGATGTCCAGTACTGCAAAGAACAATTGGGCCAACTGTCAAAGAACCCTAGTAAGTTTGCAGATGAGTTTCAGATTTTGACCCCTCCTTTTGACTTATCATGGCAAGATGTCCAATTTATCTTGGCTCTTGCTGTATCCCAGATGAAAGACAAAGAATCATACAAGAGGTTAGGAACTATGCAAATGAACAAAATATTTTGAAAAGGGAGAAAAAAACACCCTGGAATAGCTATTTTCCCTTCAACAGAACCAAACTGGGATTATAACACTAGTTGTGGACTAAAAATGATGTCAGATATTCTAGTTGCTCTTACCATGGAGATAAGAAGACATTATCATGTTTAACTATGGTAAAGTGAGGTAATAATGGTGCAGAGGAAAATCCATCTCTCTTCCATAACCAATTGGTAGAAATCTTTCATAAATATACTAATATATATCCATATTCCAGGAGGGAAAAAGCACTAGTGGAACATTATTTCATCTGTGAATCATCCCTAGATATTCAGCATAAACTAAAAAACTTTAAATGGGGCCATAGACACCTATGACCCAATTGCTGGACCTAGCCTTTTCATTGTTCAACAATTGGGATGCAGAGGAGGGACAAAAGAAAAAGGCTAAGATTATAGCTGTCACAACTGACAATGCTTTAAACTACCCAGGTCATCTAAAAGAAAACTTGGACTACTGAGAAAAGAGTTCCTATTTCAAGTGCAAGAGCACTGGACACTGGGCATAAGATTGTACCAATCCTCTGTCTGGACCCTGCTCCAAGTGAAAGGCAAATAACGTGCCTGATTTGTGGCACTGGACAAAAGTGAATGACAATCCCATTAGGGAAACAAAACATGCCCTTACTAAGGCTCCAGCATTGGGAATACCTGACTTAAGGGAACCTTCTTCTTCTGCATAACAGAAAACAGAGGAATTACTTTGGGGGTCTTTATCCAAAGGCCAGGACAAGAACTCTTCCAAGTGGCATATTTTTCAAGTTAGATGGAGTGGCTGCTGGATGGCCACCATGCCTAACAGCAGTAGCAGCCACAGCTATACTAACAGAGAAAGCTGCAAAGTTAACTTTAGTACAGACTAGAAACCCTAACCCCTCATTGTGTCAGACTTATTCTGAAGACAAAAGGTTGCTTGTGGTTAGCAGGGGAATGGCTTCCAAGTATCAAACCATACTCTTAGACATCCCTGAGGTTATTATAAAAACCTGCACTACTCTTCATCCTGCCTTTTTGATGCACACAGGCCCAGAAGTCAGCCACTCTTGTGAACAAGTATTCTCCCATACCTGTGCAAGCAGGCAGGAAATCAGTGACCTGACCCTCCAAGGCGCAACTCCAAGGAGGTATGGTTCATTGATGGAAGTAGCTTTGTCCAAGAAGGATATCAAAAGGCAGGTTATGCAGTTGTCTGTTTATAAGAGGTCACAGAAGTCAAACTTCTGTCCCCAGGAATCTCTGCTCAGAAGGCAGAATAGCTCTTACTTGGGCACTGATATTAAGAAAAGGCAAAAAGTTAAATATCTACACAGACTCCAAATATGCCTTTCTTTTGCTACATGCTTGTGCAGCAATCTGCAAAGAAACAGGCTTACTGATTGACAATCAGCTATAAAGCACATGCAGGAAGTTTTACAACTCCTGAGGCAGTCCATTTTCCCAATCAGCTTGTAGTCAGATACCATAAAGGGCACAAAGAGACATATCTGAAGTAACACTGGGTAGTTAGAAAGCTGATAGAGAAGTTTTACAGCCCTATAAGACTAACCTTATTCTCAGTTCTTGAGAAACCCCCAAAGCCTCATGCAGTCGAGGCATGCTTTTCAGAGGGGCTGAATCTAGTTTCTGATTGATTCACTGTCCAGTGCTAGGATTATGGGTGTGAGTGCTACGCCCATCCTAGTATCCTGCATACAATATAAGGGACAGAAAGTCTTCTCTTTCGCTCCTCTCTTTTTTACTCTTGCTGCTTTTGCTGTCTCCTGTGGCCATGAACTGTTGCCCTCTGCCATGTGCTACTCTGCCTTGGAGCCAGCTGATTATGGACTGAAACCTCCACAAACTGTGAGCTAAATAAACCTTTCCTTCCTTCATTTTTGGTGTCAGGTATTTTGTTTCAGTGAGGAGAGAAAAGTAACCCACACAAGAGTTTGTGGTAGGAAAGGGTGAATTAAACAAAGACAGTTACCTAAAAGTAACAGGTTTACAACTATCTGGTCGGCCTCTGCAGGGGAGTCAGGTGACAATATGGGAAGAGGGAGGATGGGTACATCAAGATATGGGGAGTGAAGTCTCCAATGAGAAAGTAGTGTTGCAAAGTAGGAGAGTGAGATAACAGAAGCTGTGGGGCAGTTGGTACAGGAGAAGGTGGAGGCACAGTAGGATACAGAAGCTGTTGTAACAGGGAAGAACATAGCTTTATCTGATAGGTGGGTCTCAGAATTGAGTCTTTTATTGCGGAGTCCCAAGGTGATTTATTTTTGTGTTCCCCTAGAACAAAATCAGTTCGACCCAAACTGTCTGAAGAACAAAATCACCCAAAGGAGAACTATTCCTGGGAGTCCCTGGAAAACTTGAGATTTCTCTTCAAAAAGCAAGACTCCAGTGCTGCTACAAATAAGTAAACAGGATCTTGCTGAGGCCAAGTCTCTCAAAATCTTGATTATTTATATGGCATTCCTGTCTGACATGCATTCTCAGGATCCTTTGTGTACAAGTTCTCATGGGTTCCTGAGAGGTGTGAATAGGATAAAAGGACACAGATGCCACAAAGAGCTCACTAGTATGGCTTTCCTTATGGTAGCCCACACCGTGCTCCCCAAGGTGTACTTTTATTTTGTTATTGTTTTCTCTTTTTCTTTCAGCCCAAATTCTGCACTGCCAGCTTCTCTCTTACCCTTCACTTTTTAAACAAACATTGTCACTGTTTTTATTTCATTTAATTCTTTGTTCAAGATGAAAAGAACCTAAAAACCAACTCCAGGAGAGGCAAATACCCCAAAAAGAGCAACTGAGTACCTTGCTTCAAGCCCATCTCTGTTGGTGGGGTCAGCATTAGAATGCAGTCCCAGCTGCCTGGTTTGTCTTCCTTCAGCTGTTCCTATACCCTCTTCCCAGCAGTAGCATTGACGTTGCAAAGCATGGCAGCACTCATTGCCTCACTGCTGTGGAATGGGACTAGGATGGAGCCTTAGAAGATAGGTGCCTGTCACAAGCCTCTGTGTCTGCAGTCTTAGAGATAAGGTGATGTGGAACTCAGTGAATATCAACCAGACACAAAACCAGGTGCCTCCTTGCCCCTAGGCCCTGCTCAAGGGTGGTTCCAGGTCTGTTTTCTGCAGACACCAAGCAGCACCAGAGTGGCCTCCACCCAGCACAGGAGCAAGGATTTGGATCCTGGGACACAGTCCTCCAGTCCCCATGAAACCCTTGAGGACACTGCCCTACACACTTGTCACCACCTCTCCTAAGAATGCCCACAAGAGGCCCTCTATGCTTCAGGGGTTTTGCTTCAGGAACAAACAAAAATAACGGCAGGGTGGGGAGACCCCTGACAATCTTGAGCTAGGCAGTCCCAGGTTAGGGTCCCTAAAGGCCACAAACATGCAGCCCTTTCTGATTGAGCTGTTTTTCACTCAATCTGAGGCAGCTAGAAAAACATGAGCGGCACAGAGAAAAGGGAGGAAAGAGATAAGATTGGGCACGGAGAGACCAGCACTCACAGGTGTGCTGTTCTCTGAAGACAAAGGCAAGGGGCAAGCTTAAATGTACTCTGATGGGGGCGGGCACAGGGCTGCTGACATGGGCTGTTCAGCAAGACGTGGCTGAAGGGGGTAGGAGCATTTGTGGTATGCAGGGGGTCTGGCAAAGGGCAGTTTGGGAAGAAGAAACTGCAGGGGTTTCTGGGAAGAAGGAGCTAGACACCATTATGGTTCAACATGTGGCCTGTCACCACGATGGCTGGGCAAGTCTCAGGCGGGGGAACTATCACTTTCTATTCATTGGTCCACTTTATGGTACATGTGGTCCAAGGAGACTGCTGCAGGGTAAGACAGGACAGATGAATTTCAGCTGGAAAGACAAGCAAAGGACAAAGCAATGAGGGAGGGACTCAAATGGTGGTGTCCCTCCTTGTGAGGGTGCCACCCTGGTGACCTGATCACCTCCCAAAGGCTTCACCTCCAAATACCACCACTGATGAGGTTAGGATTTCAGCATGTGAATGGGGATGGGGATGGGGCCACATTCGGCCCATAGCAGAAACATCTTCCCTTCAAGAAAGTGAACATCTTAGAAGAGTTGGGGAGACTGTAGCTCAGGGGCACAGCGCTTGCTTGCCTGGCACGGGAAGCCCTAGGTTCAATTCTTAGCTTTATAAAAGAAGAAAGCAGGAGGAAGGGGGAGGGGAAGGAGGGAATGCCTCATATGTACGTTACAAATTTAACTGGGAAATTTTCTCATGGGTCCTTTGTTCATCAAATAGTTACCTTCTATGGACTGCCAGGCTGCC
>RJWT010037598.1:0-13038 GCA_004365215.1 Cuniculus paca | reverse complement strand
TTTAAATTGAATTTTCCAATTCACTGTTAGTATGCAGAGATAAATTTGATTTCTAGACAGTAGTTATATATCAGTCAGCATTTCTAAATTTGCTTATTAATCCTAGTGGTTTTTGTAGATATTTTTATATTTTCTATTTATATAATCACTTAGTCTGTGAATTCAATAATTTGACATTTTTTCTAATCTATGTATGATATTCTTTCATTTATTCTGATTAGTAAATGTTTGTAATTCATAATATTTACATTCCTCTTTAGAAACCGGTACATACACATATCACAATAATTCATTTAATTTTCCCTCCCCCTACCTCTCCCCATTAGCAGACCCCCTACTCAACTCTATAAAGCCCACCTCCCTGTTTTCTATCATCTTTTATTTTTCTCTAAATTCTTTATGTTTTGAGTTTCTCATATAAGAGAAATTGTGTGATATTTAACCTTCTGTGTCTGATTTATTTCACTTCACAATATAATCTCAAAGTACGTCTATTTTTCTGTGAACAACTCAAATTTACTCCTGGATAAGGAAAATGTGAATATGAACACAATGCAGTGCTCTTTTTCTTGCATTTTGGCACTGTACTGGACACCAGATCAATGATTAATAGGGGCAAGGAGAGCAGACATTCTTCTTTTGTTCTCAATCTTAGGCAGCAAATATCCAATCTTTCCCCATCAAGTATAATAATAGCAACAGAGTTTCTGTGAATGGCAATTATAAGGTTGAGAAAATAATCCTTTTATATTGTTTACTTTGTATGATGAATAGATGTTGAATTTTTTCAGATGCTTTTTGTGCTTCTATTGATTTTTGTCTCCATCATTTTGTTAGTATAAATTATATCGATTGCTTTCAAATATTAAACCAACCTTGTATTCTTAGAATAAAATCTACTTGTCATGATGAGTTATTCTATTTATACGTTTCCAAATTCAATTTTATAACATATTGTCAAGAATTCTTGTGTTTATGCTTATATGTAACTTTGGTTTATAGATTTTTTCCTTGTAATTTCTTTGCTATTGATATCAGTAAAATGCTAATCTCATAAATTTAATTGAGACCTATCCCTTTCTTCTGCGTTTCCTGAAATGATTTTAGTAGATTTGATACTATTTCTTCCTTAGCTATTTGATGTAATTAACTAGTAATGCCACTGGGTCTGGAGTTTGTATTGCAGGAACATTTTACAGTATGTATATATTCAAATTTTCTATTTATTCTTTGAATAATTTTGGTAACTTTTCTTTTTCCAGGTTCCCCCATTTCATCTAAGATGTGAAATGTATTCTAATAAAGCTGTTTTATACATTTTACTGTTCTTTAAATGTCTGCAGAAGTTGTAGTTCAATAGCTTTCTTCCATCTCTCCTTTTCTACTTGTCATCTCTGTACTTTATTAATCAGTCTTGTTAGAGCTTATCAGTTTTATTCATTTCAAAGACTAAATGTAGGTTTTATTATAATTTTTTGTGCACTGTGATAGTTTTGTTATCTTTACCATCTTTCCTATGTGTCCAATAAGGTATCTCCAGTCTAACTGGTCACAAATTAATAATCTCCCAGTCCTTATGTTCTAGAAACCTCCTGACTTAAAGAACTCCAGCACTATATATGTGCACCTGTACTTACATCCCTTAATGTCAGGAGTTCACCCTAGGGAATCCAGATGTCAGTTTCTGTAGCTGTCTGGACCTTCCTCCTCTCCAGTCTCCTCCTTCCCACTGAACCCTCATCTCTGTCTATTCAAAACTCAGCAAGACTGATGTGTTTCCAGAAAGTGCTTCCAGGCAGAAAGCCAAGTCGGACACAGGATTCACCCCATCTATTTTCATTTTCTCAGGGAACACAGATCATATTATTGTCCAATGTCTGAAAAATACAGCTTCATATATTTTGTGCCATTTTTTAGTTGTTTATAGCAGGAGGAAATTCTGTTAATCTCTCATGATACCAGATAATCTCTCATGAGCCCAAGCGAAATTTTGGACATCTCACTATGAACTTTCTAATGTATGTTTTCTGCTTTATTATATGAATAAGTTCAGCAGAATCTGATTCAGCATTTGCTATAGTAGCTTACATCTAACAATAATTTAGTACATAATATAGCATATTTAAATTGTTTTCATACATCATTACGTTCTTTTTTTCATTTATCTCACCTGGTGTTTACTCAATGTTTTCTACCTATAAATTAGCATATTTATTCAACTGAGGAAATTAATATGCATTATTTCAACATTGCTCCCTTTTGGGGTGATTTGTTCTTACGGGATACAAATTCTCCTTAGGTTAAAATTGCTATACTTCATGCTTTATAACACTCATTTCTTGGTTCTTTTTTAAAATTTTTGGAAGAAAATACATTCTCAAATATGTTCTCTGCATCACTGATTAAATTTTAGATTGCTATTTCTGTCTTATACTCCTTCTCTTACATTTTTAGTTTCCTTAAATATTTCTTGATATAATGGGACTCTCTTTCTTACTCAGTTTGCTGTTACATCATCTTCTATTTTTTGCTTTTCACGAAGTCAGTGATTTTTTTGGCCTTTGTAAAAATTATGTATAAGATACTAAAGTTGCCTTCTGTTTTTTGTAGTATAAATTTTTAAAATGTGTGTGCCTCCCTTATATCTTGAGTTTAATGGCATTCATCTTATAAGTACAAGGGAGATCCTACCAAATCACTTACATGTCGCTTAGGGTTATTAATTCTTTTTTTAAAAAAAATTTGTTCACCCAGGAGAAGATACCTAAAAACTGATAGTGGATTTTCCTCCACACCATCTTCATCTCCCACCAGAGGCTTTAGAATCTTCTCACCTCATAATCTAAAGAGGTGCTCCATGGGTTTAGCTCATTTCAGGTTTTTTATGTGGCAAATATTTATGTGATTTATAAGCATTCTTTTAATAAGGAGGAGGAGGTACCCAGTGGAAGCCGGATCACTGCAGGAACTCTCTGAGCTTTATAAGACAACACAGAACAGGCATTAGCAGTTGAGATGTGCTCACTCACTCTCCTGGTAATGGACAGGCCCTGAAAATCACTGACTGAAACTGATGACTCACATTTTCCTGATGACCCCAGACCCGTATACTCCGTTGTTTGCTTTAGTTCCACAGAACTTCCAAAATGAAACTCACGTTTCCTTTTCATTGCTTACATTTGAAAATGAACCTTCCAACATAGTCTCAAGCAGACAATGAGACAGCTTTTAAAATGACTCTGTGGCCTTCAGAGAGCTCATATAGTCTGCTATTTCAATTCTAGGCCTTCTGCCTCCTGAAAATGTCTTGCTTACGTCTTTTCTATGACTGATTTACTTACTTCTCTAAAGTGTCAAAATCACATTCTAACTGGCACCTCCGTTTTCTGTCCCATATCCTTGAATTAATCCTTTCCACTTCTTTCAGTGGTTTTTCTTTAAGATGAGTTTGATTATGTCTCAATCCATCTCCAACACTGCAACACTGCGGCATCCAGATTCAATAGCTTCAGCTCCCTAACACATTACTATTAATATCTGAAGGATGTGGGGTGGGCTGTCTACTACATTCCCTGGTGATGCCCCTACTTCTACCCCTCAAAAGCCACACTCTGATTAGCACATCGCTAAGGTATCCTATTCCAGTGTAGACTCAAGTTTCTCTCTACCCCACCTACTGCATCCTTATCTTTTTCACAATTCTTATCTATTTTCAGTTCCAAGAGAAAGATCTCTGTGTGATTAGATCTAGAACTTTTCTGCTTAGAATGTTTTCCATCTCTTTCTATCTGAAGAACAACTCCTCTCTCATCTTCTAATTCAAGTCATATTTTAAATAGTCTTTGATGGTATCTCCTCTACACCACAGGGAAACTCATTTACATTCTCCTTCCATCCTGGATATGCTAGGTAGAAACTCCTCTTGTAACACATGTGGCAATTTCTTCACAGATTTTATTTACCTGTTTTTCCTTAGTAGTTTCCAAACCTTAAAGGACATAGTCTGTGTCCTGTCACTGGTCCCTAGCACACCATCTGTCACATTGCAGTGACTTCATAAGTATCTTTTGTGAGACAGAATAGATATGAAATGAAACGAAAGAATGAGTCAAACCTTAATGGGAAATCTGGTGTATAGTTTATTAGTTTTTCTACTGCAGCATCACACATTCTTGTTGACTAAGCTGTTCAAAAAAAGGTCCTTATGCTCTCATAGTTATTATGCACCAGAACTCTGGAGGTCCTCTACTCAGAGGAGGCCAGGCAGGAATCAGGAGGTCAGCTAGGCCAGTGATTCTTTTCTTAGGCTCATCTAGCTCATTGTGGGCAGAACCCATTTCTGGTGCTTTTAGAACTGAGGTATGTGTTCCTGCTGGATGTCAGCTGGCTCTGCTCTATCAGCTCCAAAGGACGATTGTGGCTCTTTGCGGCAATCCTCATCGACAATCCGCAACAATGCAGCTGCCTTAGAGGGAGGCCAGCTGGCTTTGCACTGATTCCTACCACTCCCCTGTCTGCTATCATGAAAATGCAGACAATATCCTGTAGTTGCAGAACTGACTGTCCAATCACCGTTTGCTATCTAGCATGATCTCACACAGGGAGCAGTAGCCGATTATGCCAGCATTTCACAGGTTGGCCCTCATGTGAAGACTGAGGATCATACATCAGCAAGGGGAATATTTAAAAAATTTCCTTAGTACAGTAACTGATGGGAAAAACTGAAGTGCTCCCAACAAGCTTTGGGAAGACTGGAAAGGAAATCAGTATTGGACAGGAAGATAAAATAAGATTTAGTGTTATGGTTTAGGTCTAAAATGTCCCCCAAAGGCTCATGTGCTCATAGGTGGTGACTGGATTATGTGCACTTGCCATTAGGAGGTAGGGCCTGGGCAGAAGCAGCAGGTCACTGGGGGTGTGGCCTGGAAGGATTTCTTTCTCTCTGGCTCCTCCCTCTGTGGCCTGTCCACCATATTGTGAACAGCTTCCCTCTGCCAGGCCCTTCTACCATGCAGTCCTGCCTTGGAGCCAGCAGAGTATGGACTGAAATATCTATAAGTTGTAAGTCAAAATAAATCTCTCCTCCTTTAGTTAATGGGTTCAAGCACTGTGGTTCAGTTGTGAGGAAAGTAACTGAGACACTTAGGTACGTATACTCTAGATAAAAGCTTTACCATCATAATATGCTGGAGCTATGTTTGCGTTTCAATTCTATAAATGAACATAAAATCTGAAGATCATGTCATGTATGGTAGAAGCAGAATTTCTGACTATGGCTAACAGGCTTTTTCTGCAACTCAATAGAAACAAACAAACTAAACTTTCAGCCTTGGAATGGTTAGATATGTAAGAAAGGACTTGATTTGGAATTAATCAGCCTTCAATTTCTTACTCAAATGTATCAACTCCAAATGAAATCTTCACATTTCGAAGAATATAGTTGGTGGCTTTAGAAGTCGGATTGGTAGCCTATCTCTTGGCGGTGCATAAGTATTCACAAGCCGCTCGCATTAACTTCAGTTTAGCCTTGTGAAAACCAGTCACCAGCCAGCATTATAGGTTTTGGCTCCTTGTAAAGGTGCCTGTGTCTTCTCTCCAAATCCTTCAGAATCCTGGGATTTGAATGACAGGCACTCACAGTTACTGAACATCCCAGGTTTATGTTTTCATCTCCTGCATTGAATGGGATTAGATTTTTGAGCTGTGACAGGTGATGAAATGACAACATCATCAGTTTTCAGATTTCGAACACTCACTCACACAAGGCTTGTTCCCTTGGGATCACCCCTTTTCCCCCCTGAAATCTACCAATGATTTGTGTATCATCATGCAGTACATTCATCCTTCACTGTGCACTCATAATTGGGTCAAGCATTTCTTGTGCATAAGTAAAAACTCCCATAGGCAATTATCAGTTCCTTTTATGATTAATGTAAAAACCATAGTGTTTCTATTATTGGAAATGTATCTCCAGCATATCATATACTGTAGATAAACTCTGTCATTACACTAATACTATTCCTAACGTAACTAGGAACTCAGTAGCAGCTATAATAAGTGAACGTGACAATTTGTCAGAAAATTAGAGTGAACTAGGAGTATTACTAATGATAGTGTTGGAAGCTATTTTTGCAAAAACGAGGGTAATTTTGGGTTTTTTTTTTTTGACTGGGTTTTAATACCATATTTTGAAGTAAGATCATAGAACAAGATACACTGCAGAAGGGTAGCTTGGAGAAAACCTGTGTACTACATGTGTCAGTTCGGACTAATACTACACTTGCACAGCGAAACTTCACTCATCAAAATTAGGTAGAGAAATGCATGGCCTACATATCCTACAACTTAATGAAATGTTGCCTTCATAAAATGATGTATGATAAGGTGAATACATTTGAAATCATGTAGTTCTTAAAAGAACTTCCTGAACATGTGTGTGTGCACTGCACCTGTGCTTCTACACACGTGTATGTTTTCATTGAGCCTACTGCTTCACTTTCACATTAACTCTTCCCAAACCAAGTCGTCTAATTCAGGTCCACAAAGGGAGCACATCCAGCCACAAAAGTAGTGGGCAGTAGTGAAAAAGTTATATTTAAGATATGTAAAAACCCATTTGCCATTACTATAGAGTATCAGCTCAAGGACCCCAAGTATATTAAAATCTGAGTATATTAAAATCATCTCTATTAAATAGAATAGTACAGTATCTGTACTCAATCTGTGTACAACCTTTTGTATATTTTAAACCATCTCTGGAGTAGTTAGTATACCTAGTACAAAGTAAATTTTATGCAAAGTTAGTCTGTGTTGCTTATGGGATTATGACCAGAAAAGGTCTGCATATGTTCAATACAAATGCAAGTTTCTGAAAGTTTCTAAAGTTGGTGGAATTAATGGATGTAGAACCTGTAGATAGACAGAGCCAACTATACACTGACTACTTCTCTCATTCACAGAGCCCCATAATTCCTTCTAAAACATTTTTCCATCTGTGGTAAAGCAGTTTTCTGCCATTGAAACCTTGGCCAACTTGTCAGAAGATGTGGTTCACCCTTTTGTATTATACATGCTGTTAGTGCCGAGAAAGGGCTGCTCAGACAAAAGCGATCTTTACCAGAGTCCTTCCAGTTACGTGATGTGGTATAGTTACTGAATGCTAGCAAAATGGAATCTGAGCAGAAGTGCTAAGTACTGCTTTCAAGTATGGTCCATAACTACAGGCCTTCTACTCTTTCTTCTTCTAACAGCTGCTTGCTGAGGACTTGGGTTCCTAGGACGTAGTGCAGTCACAGGACAGAAGGAACCTGGATCCTTATATCATCATGGAAGGAAAGCCAACCTCATGACTCCAGAACAATTACAATGGAATTTAGGTCAAGATAAAACAAACCTTGATTTTATTATGGTATTAAAATGTTGGAATATTTGTTGCAAAAGCTAACATTTCCCCAACCAATGTAGAAGTCCAGGCCTTGAAGTAGATGCTGTCATTTTAAAAAATCTAAAATTTCTGACACCAGCTTAGCAGTTTAGTGGTAGACAGTGAGGAAACAGACCTAGCAAGCTGGAAATCCCTGCTCTGCTGTAGTGAAACATTTGGTAAAACTGTCACCCTTGTTAACATGGAAGACAGACCAAGTGCCTACAGAGCCTGTGCGACTCGGGGAAGCATTTGGAAAGAGTCAGAACGCTAGCATATGCTGATCTTCCCTTGCTGCGTTTGGCAAGGTATTTTAAGAAAGATGATTTCAGGATGGAATTGGCTGTTTTCTGCATAAAAAGAAACAGAATAAAAGTACCAGAAATTTAGAGTCACACAGGTTTGGAACTGCTTTTAATGGACAATAATGTGAAATAAGACTGTAAAGAAGTCTTTAAGTTACGAAGGCCTATTAAAACTTTTCAATTAAACAAAGGAACCCAGCCCTATAGCTGGGACTAGATTAAAGCTGGAACTTCCACCCCAAACTGTTATCTAGATAACCTCAAGTTACCCATCGTCATCTTGACAGACAGAAGCTTAGGGGCTGGAGAAGCAAGCAGAAAAAAAATAAAGCAGGACGGGTGATTGTTCCAGAAAAGAGCTTCTGGCCCATGGAAATCCTGTAGGAACCAATGTAGAGCAAATTATCTTTGTCAAAGCACTAATCTGTCTAAATGACTACACCATCCAAACAGTCACTAATTTTGTAGAACTCCTATTATAATGGTTGCATATTAAATTTCACCTCATCATCATTATTTTGAAGCCACTGGCACTGTCTTGTCCATAGGTATCATGTTGACTGTTTCCCATATCCCCATACACACTGAATTAAAAACCTGTTAAAATGCTATAAGCATATGGAATTTTTTTTTTTTTTGCTGTGCCTATGTGAAACACAGCTAGAACATGTACCATTTCTGAGAGTTACTTAATGACCGCATCTTTTGGGTGGAAGAGATGGTCAGAACTAGCACCTGGAGGAGGTGCTCCCTCCTGCAGGTGACAGTAACACTAGCAGGTAGAGGGGAGTCTAGGGGTAAATGTTTTCCTTTGCGGATTTACTAAGAATTATAAACATGACACAATTTTCACTTAGGTTGATTCCTGCTATCTAAAAATAAGCAAAACATTTCATTGTTTCCTGGCAGAAACACCCATCTTCGGAGGAAGCCCATGATTTTTCTTTTCCTTGTTAAGCAAGCACTATTCACAGTAAAAAGTGACCTGATATTAAACTACAAAACAAGCAGGCTAATAAAGGTGCCAGCTGTAGTTGAATATAAGACTCCAAATCTAACACTTTCAGGAGCCAAGCCCCATTCAAAACATTTCCACATTTTAAATAAGAGGCAGCAGATTGGATTTTGTAAATTATAAATTGGCTAAGCACAGCAATCCCCTGGGGGAATGCAAGCAACGGTGGGTCTGACTGTCAGCCGGGCAAGCA
Source organism: Cuniculus paca (assembly GCA_004365215.1). NCBI lineage: Eukaryota > Metazoa > Chordata > Mammalia > Rodentia > Cuniculidae > Cuniculus > Cuniculus paca. The sequence continues at coordinate 4,102 of RJWT010037598.1, read as the reverse complement.
TTCACTTTTGCAGTGATTATTTCTAAGTCCCTTAAAAATAAAGCACTAGGAGAAATGCACATTTGCTAAGCCCCATGAAACCAATGCAGGGAATGAGAGGTAGAAAAGAGCACAGTCATTCCTTTCTCATCAGACTCCACGGATTGCTCCAAACAGGCTGAGGTTCTCAGCAGTTTTGAAATCTGAGTGTGCTTTAAAAACCACAAGCATTTAGGAAGGAAGTAGCCCACAATAGCATTCAGATCACTAATGATACAGGAGTATTGAATGTTGAGGCAAATTATCTTCACCTTAAGTTTAATGCATTCCTGGAACCCACCAAGAGGACAGCTCTGAAGAGTGTTCCTTAATGGCAAGTGACAGAAAAAAAGAAAAAAACACACAACTCTTGCTACAATTCTTTGGACCACACAGTTACCTAAAGCAGAGGAGAAAAATTACATTTGGAGCCAAATGAAATCTCACATCCTCATTTATTTTGCATGCCACCACTACATTTGTGGCATAAAGATCCTCGATCAGTCATAGGTGGAATGATACAAAGTAGAGAAGACTATTCCACAAAGCAGATGGCAGGGGCATGGGTACCATCCTGCCAAAGCAAATTACTGTGGAGTGACTTTCGAAAATGATTTCCTCTGCTCCTTAAGAAAGTGCGTGTGTGATTGTGTGAAAAGCCAAGGGTCAGTGTGAGTGATAAGAACGAACTCCCCCATGGGAAAGACAGAAATGGGGACAAGAAAGAAATAAAAAAGTACATCCGCTTTCTCCTTGAGTTGCTGCTAGGGAAGAAGAAATTGAGGTTGTCAGGGGCAAAAATCAGCGCCCGAGGGGTAGGAAGCATAATAAAGGCTACTGAGATAAAGAAAACCTATGGGAACAGATAGGCTCCCACTGACATTTACTAAGAATTCACCAACGATTAAGTACTGTAAGCTTGGTGGAAGGTTTCAGAGTGATTTTGGGAAAACAGAAGAAGGCAAAATCAATGACACAAAGGCTATGGACTCTTGTTTAAAAATGGAACAACAAAAGATGTCAGGAAGTGGAGGTCCTTAACACTATTGAATTCCGGCTTTACTGCACTGGTGGGAATTGTACAGTGAGTCCGGCTCTCTCTCGTCTGACAGGGTGATGCATGAGTATCCAGACCATGTAATAAAGAGAAGCTGATCACACGCTCTTAGTCACCCTAAGCGAGAACATGGGACATGAAGTGAGAGCACAGTCAGGCTGATTACCATTTTCAGATAAAAACAGTGCCTTTGATCAGACATCGAGTGACTTTGAGTAGCTAACGTTATGAGTCTGATGTGACATATTAACCATTTAAGAATGCGGGCAGTCAGAAAACTGAGAAGATACCATGAAATAAAGTGAAAATGTCCATTCAAGTTTTGCTGTGTATTGGGAATATATTTCTGACTTAAGATGCATCCATATGAGACTACTGATGAGGAGTAGAGAAGATGCTGAATCACAGCTTAAATGTGACTCATCAGTGATGTGGGAAGGAAGATTAATTTCATCATTTCACACATGAGAAAGTCCCTGTATATAAAATTGAGAAATGGTTGCAATAAGAAAGAAGCAGCAGCCAGGTGCGGTGGCACATTCCTGTAATCCCAGCACTCGGGATGCTGAGGCAGGGAGATCACCGTGAGTTCCAGGCCAGTCTGCATTATGTAGGGAGACCCTGCCAAGAAAGAAAGAAAGAAAGAAAGAAAGAAAGAAAGAAAGAAAGAAAGAAAGAAAGAACAAACAAACAAACATAGGTACTCTATCACAATGGTTTGAATGTATAACTTGCACAACCTGAAACCTAGTCACCAAAGTGATGATATTAGGAGGAGGGGTTTTGGAGAGGTAGTTAGAACATGAAGATTCCACACTTGTGAAGGGAATTAATGTCTGATAATGGAACTCAAAGAGTTACCTGTCTCTGTTTGGCCTTTCCATCCTTTCCACTATGTAAGGACACAGCTACATCTTCTTTGGAGGGTACAGCAACACAGCACCATTTTGGAAGCAGAGTATGGACCCTCACCAGATATGGATCTGCCAGAAATGGACATCCTGGGCTCCAAAACTAGGAGAATTAAATTTGTATTATTTATAAATTAACCAATCTCAGGTATTTGGCCATAGCATAAGGAATGGACTAAGATACTGCAATGGTTTGCATTTTAAACAACTTTCAAAGGTGGTGTGTTGAACACTCGTCCCCAGCTGAACTCAATGAACCATGGTAGAGATTTAAGAAGAGGCCCCTAGTGGGAGGTCCTCCAGCTACTGGGATATGTGCTTGAGGAAATCTGTGGTATTCTGGCTCTTTCTTCGCTCTTTGTTTCCCAGTCACTATGAAGTGAGCAGTGCTCCCCAACCCTTCCCACCCCGCCATGATGTGCTGTGTTCCCTTGGTACCAAGGACAAGCAGTCCATGCATGAAAATCTCTGAAGCTGAGTCACAGTAATACTTTCCTTCTTGTAAGTTGATTTCCTCAGGTATTTGCTACTGTCACTGCAAGCTGACTACCAGTGTTAGATAGGTCAGTGCCTCCGATGTTCTACAAACACATCTTGGATAATATCACAACCGTGCACATCTCTCCCCTTTGACAAATTCCTTTTTTTCTAAAGTGTCACCTCAGACATCACCTCTACTCTATGGCATCCCTTCTGTCTTAGTTATTCTTTTCTTTGCTAGGACAAATACCTGACACCCAAAGTTAAAGGAGGAAAGGTTTTTTTGGTTCACTGTGTGTAGAGGTTTCAGTCCACAGTTGGCTGGCTCCAGGGCAGGGTGGTGTGGCAGCGGGGGATTGCAGACGAGAAACAGTTCATGGTGGGCAGAAGACAGCAAGTAGTGAAGAATCAAAACAGCAAGTAAGTGACAAACAACAAGCCTGTTTCTGACCCTTATATCTTATCCATGTTACTCACCCTTAGGGTGGCACTCACACCCTTAATCTTAGCACGCTTAATCATGGCATTGCAGCATGAATCAATTTCAGCATCACCTACTCTAGATCCAGCTGCCTCTGTAAAGCTCCACCTAGGACTGCTTGAAGCTTTGCAAGGACATCTAGACATGTGCCACTGCACCTTCTCAGACAAAACGAACCATTCCTTTACCTCCAATCGCCTTGCATTTAGTGTAAACTATGTTTGAGCATTCTACTGTTGCAAAACAGATTACCACAAACACAATGACATAAAATAACCCAAGTTTCTCTCTCTGTGGATTGGGAGTTCTCATGTGTTCGTTGGATGGCCTGCTTGGAGTCTCCAAGGCTAAAATCGAGGTTTCAGCAGGCTGCTTCTTCATATAGTGACTTGAAGGTCAGGAAAGATCCACTGTCAACCTCCCTCAGGTTGGTGGCCAGGCTATTTTCCTGGGGACTGTGACACTGAGATCCTTTTCTTTCTGATATCACTTTCAGCTCCAAAGGGCTGTCTTCAGGTACTAAACTTGTACCTTCCCTAGGCTGCTTTCTTTCAAGCCTGCATGAAAGGAGTCTCTGACACATCACCTTCTAAGAGGGTTGATATGGTTAGACCCACAGGATAATCTCCCATTTGATTACAGCCAACTAATCCTAGAGAAGATGTCCCTTGATATTTCTGAGCCCCATTGACACTCAAGAGAAAAAAATTATAGAAAGTATGCATGTATTGAAGGTGAGGAACAACTAGTGCGTCATCTTAGAACTCAAAAAAGTCAACATACAGTATAATAATCATGCATATTATGGCTGAAAAAAATATACATGCACATACAATCTCTTCAGATCCTATGCTTACCCAGAGCATAGACAATTGATTTTTCAAATCTATATTTCGGGAAACTAGCATGATGCCAAAAATAACAGTTAAGTATTCAGTAAGTTTTCAATAAATTGCAATGGAAAACAATAAACAAACAGCAGCAAAACTTGGGGTTGGTTTTAGAGGAAATAGTGAGAAATAGGTTTGGAATACAAAAGCCGTCTTCATGTCCAATTCAACTCATCAAGTTTCACCCCAGATTTTTAATGAAGTATGTACTATTTAAGGTAACTACAATAGAATTTCCGTATTCAGAATTTTTTTTAAATAGAGT
>RJWT010037597.1:0-13029 GCA_004365215.1 Cuniculus paca | reverse complement strand
GAAAAAAGAATCAGTCCCTACTTCTTTCTATTACTTTCTTTCTGTAATTTGGTTAGAGTTAACTTCTAAACCAAATTTTCTGCAACCTATAAAGATAGCAAGTATATGTGGTGAATCTCAAAGCAAAAAATATACATAGAGAAACATACATATGAAGACTATGATAGAAAACACATGAGACATTTTCACAAAGTTCAATTTTTGGCTGAAAGTCAGCTTATCTTAGGTTACAAAGGCTTTTCCACCTCATCCTCCATCACTGAGCATCTGTGAGCCACCCTTTTGCCTTTCCTCCTTCCTAGGTTGGGCCTGCCATCGTCCTGGGATATCCTACCATCTGTGGTATTGACCTTTCCAAGGTCACACCTCACACATTCCAGTGCTTCAGTCACTGCCCTTCAATAAGAGCTCTATGTATCCTGCTTCTGAAATACTCAACATCCTTTTCCTCTGTTATGGTTTGTGTTTGGATGGCCCCCCAAGGCTCATACACTCATAGAGGCAGCTGAATCTAGCCTTTGTGATTGGCTCACTGTCTAGCGCTGGGATTGGCAGTGTGAGTGCTGCACCTACCCAGGGACAGTGAGCCAGCATATTATATAGGGGAGAGAAGGAGGCGTGCTTTTCCTTTTGCCCTTTTTGTTCTTGCTGCTTGCCACCGCCATGAGTGGCTGCTCCTCAGCTACACCATCCTGCCTCAGAGCCAACTGAGTATGGACTGAAACCTCCAAAAACTTTAAGCTAAATAAACTTTTCCTTCCTTCATTTTGGGCTTCAGGTGTTTTGTCTCAACAATGAAAGAAAAATAACCAAGACATCTGCAATTCATTATCCTATTTGTAATGTTCTCATTTTCTCTCTCCATTAGACCTTCTCTTCTTTTATGAATACTTTCTCTGGGACAGTTAACCTATTCAAGACTGCCTTTGGCCACACTTTTTTCCCCTACTAAAACCAGAATCCAAGATGAGTTACTTGAAACATCATTTTTCATGACATCTTCACCCTTCTTCTTCTATGTCTTTCAAGTCTCTGCCCTGATATCTAAGCCACACATGGTTCCACAGTCTGACTTCTCTACCCTTAGCTGGTGGCTCCATTATGGACTGGTGGTGAGAAGTGATTGTGGACCAGCTAGTGTTGTGTGGAAGTCAGCTCTTCTGAAGATCTGCCCTTCTCATTCTCCTCATTGGCTTCTCTTGATTTCATGAATATCCTTGAACTTCTTATCTACTTTCTCTCACATCACTATTAGATGACTGTGACACAAGATAATCTGCAAATGGCCCATTTCTCCATCACAACCATGAAACCCTAGCCCGCACACCTCTAATCATCTCTTTCCCATATCCAACTCTTCTCCTACATTTTCAAAGGAAGAATAGTTGTTCTGTCTACTCTGACTTTAATTTTGCAAATAAATGTTTCTCATTTCTTGCAACTTCAATAATTTCTTCTCTACTAGTTCCTTCCTTATATCCTATAAATTTAAATTTCCTCCATCTTCAAAACAAATGCTAAATCAAATCACATGGCTCTATATCCTCTTCCAAGAATGAGCACCTTTTCCCTTCCATTTATACCCAGATTGAACCTGCTATCTCTACTTCCTCATTCCTCATTTACTCATTTTTTAAAATTATCATATTAAAAGATACTAAATGTCCACATAAGAACATATCCAACATTCTGAGAAAACATAAAGAAAAAAAAATTCATCTTCTCCTGGTGTCCCCATACATTTAATATGTTTTCTATTTATTTTTGCTCTAACTTTCCCTTTTCAACCAGAAACATTGTGTGATATACTGCTAATAGACAAGAATACTCCAGAATGTCATTATCATTCCTAAAACAAAATTCACAAAACTTCCTTGATATCACCAAATTTCCATGACTGGATTTTCATGACCACTCCTCAGGCTTTTCTATTTGTAGATATATTGTGTACGTAATCTTATTATACTGTGTAACCTGTCTTTTCCCTTACAAATATGAGTCTTTATAAATTAAAATGTAGGTCTATATGACCACTTTAAAAAAAATCAAGTCTTTTGGATACATGTATCATTTTTATTTAACCAGTAACCTATAGATGCTCATTAAGTTTTAGATTGCTAGTTTTTCCTTTTTACTAGTAGTATTGCTAGGAACACTAATGTTTTGCCTTGGTACTTTGTTTGGAGGACAACATTCTAGATGAGGTTTTCAATTCAGAGCCATTAAGAATGACTTTGATAGGAGAATGAATGATAGAAGAGCTTAATTTCAGACTTTTTCAAATAGCTATCCATTTGTCAAAATCCATTCAACTCTTTAGTGACTGCAATTCAATTTCCACCTGCACCACAGCCCCTACTGAGAAAAGGGCATCTGTGATGCTGATGTAATAAATGATTTTTGTTCCTCACCCTTCTTTACTCAGCTCCGGGATTTGTTTAGCATTCTTTGTCATTCCGTCTTGTTTTGCAATTGTCTTTTCCTTGGGCATCTACAAAACCACTCTTTCCTGGATATTCTTTTATCTGATGACCTCAGCTGAGTTTCCTGTGTGGGCTTTTCTTTCTTTGCCTTTTATTTCAATGCTTCCTGGAAGCTTATATGTGACTCTCTGCTTCTCAGTTTACATCTTCTCATTGGACAATTCAGACCAGACAGCACCAATGCTGGCTTAGCTTTACAGATAATGATGGGAACCAGTGGGTTTGTTAAAGGTCCTTACGATACACTGAGCATTGTCCTTTCACCTTTTGTGTTGCATCCTACAACACAATGTAGGCATTTCTTTTTTCATTACATAGAGATGGGCAGAGGGTATTGTTTCCCTGGCTCAAAGCAAAACCCATGTAAAAGAACACATAGTTCTCAGGTTGGGACTTGGGAAGGAGTCAGAAAATTGGGCTTCTATATTTTAATCTGTCCAACATAAAGAATGGGGTTATTTTGTGTGACTTCTTGGAACTTACAAAATGGTTTTTAGCCATGAGATGTACCCAGCATGAAGTCTGAGATAAAATCACCACTTCTAGAACACTTGTGAAACAAGTGGGCTGAAATCAAGCTCTGTTACTGCATGAAGCGCAGGGGTGTTTGAAAAGGTCATTTCCATTAGAACCAGTTCTGTCCTGTGGAGCACTGCTCACAAGCACAGAAATGAGGAACACAACAGTGTGGACATCAGATCCTTGACCACCCTGGGGTACTTCTCCACTTTCCTTCCACCTCAGTTTCCATCTCCCTGGTGCAAAATGTCCTTCAGTCTAGCCAGCCCCAGTATATAATGACAGGAAAATAGCAAGAGAATAGTTCATGCCTGAAAAATCGGCTCTACATATTCTGCCCTTATGAGGAAATCACTTCTGCTTAAAATCTTATCCTTACAAGATAAACATCCCAAGAATGCATTCCCCATGCTGTGTGAACTGCTGTAATTGGAGATGCAAAGGCTCATTCTCTTTCAAGGCAGGTCACTCTGCTGTGGAAGTTGCTGTGGGTAAATATCGTGTCTGGACTCTACTGTGAATGCAATTCAGTAAGTGTGGGGGATTGTCTGGAGTTGAAAGCTCGTAAAAAGGTAACAACTGTTAATGCAATTGATTCCTTCTGTTTTCTGTTTGCAGCCCGCTGCCTCCCCAGAGGATACCCCTGAGCTCAGTGCCTTTTTGCGAAACTCTACCATCCCTCATCTTGTCAGGAAGCGAGATGTGCCTGTGGTCCAGCTCCACAGACAGAACCCTGCAAAAATACTGGTGAGTTGCCTGTATGTGCACAGAACCGAGGGGAAAGATGGGATTCAGCAGAATTCCCTACTACAGATGGTTTTCACTTCAAGTCTGGGGTTCAGTCTCTTCTGATGGTCAGATATGCCTGACATTTCTTGGCAGTACAAATTGTGAGAAATTAAAGTGAGCTTTCTATGAGGACAAAGAAACATGTGTAATATAAAATTTTCACTCCTAAAACTTGTGGTCGCTTTGAAGAAATACAAATGAAAACACCCATTATGACCTTTCATTCATTTCAAGAAAGTAAAAATCCAACTGTTGGTTCATCCATAGGGACTGAGCTGGTGAGAGTTTGTTATCTTGGTGGAGTACTGTTCAGCCAATAGCTCTTGGAAAGTTGCACCTGTTGTTGAATCTCAGGGTCCTCTGCTTTTCCAGGAGAAGATGATGTAGCCAGGTTTCCTGGGTTAAAAACCCCTGAGATTCTTAGTCTTGGGGGCTATGTTAGGTCTAGCCTGAGCTTCATTAGGATTTAGCAAAACTGTCAGTAGCATCCATGAATTAGCACTTTTTGGTTCTCTGATGCACCTCTGCTGGATATAGAACTTTATGTCCTCAGGGGAATATTTATCCTTTCCCCTAACCATGTGGCAGAGGCTCAAAGTAAGTGGCAAGGGTCATTTCATCTGTGGGCCACAAATCAACTCCATAAAAGAATAGGAGGCTACAAGCACATTCTCTAGCTACGCAGAAGCAGAGAGCACCTCAGAACCCGACATCCTCTTGCAGATCAAGCAAACACAAATGCAGGGGCTTGAGCTGGGGACAGCCTGAGAATCCTGTGTCTCAGCGCCTTGGATTAGGTGGGAGCTGAGTGGGTGTCTTCTGCCCCACAACTGCAGAAGGCCAGCCTGAGATGCATCATCTTGGGGTTATACTGCAGCAAAAGCAACACTCCTAAGCCAAGAATTCTGTCTTGCTAGTCAAAGAGGCTAGCAGCAGGAATAGACCCTTGTCAGGAGGACTCAGGGAAAGGGAGAAAAAGGAAAAGAGGATGAAGCCAGAACTCAGAGACAACCCTGAGCCAGGGAAGGCTCTGCAGCTGCTTCTGCACAGGCCGTGGTCACTGTCCTTGCCAAGTTGTGAGCCATGCAACACCCAGTCCCAGTGCTGTGAACCCTCTTCAGGCTGCTTATGCCAAAAATATGCAACTGCCAGAGGCTCCACCAAGCACCACTGCACTCTGCCTCTTGGGTCCTTTTCCATCTCATTTTCCACCCTGTGGAAAGTCCATAAGAATATGTGCAGTTGCTCAACACTGTTTCTCCAGGGTTCAGCTCAGTTCCGGGCCCACTCATTGAGTGAAGACGAGAACAAAGACCACAGGGACTTGAACCTGAATCCAGAGCCACTACTAGTAACTTTTGGAGTCATCTTCAGAATGCCCTTGGTGTGCCATTCTACCATCCTTACTCTTTCTTCGTGGTCTTCAGGGCACTTTTAATTCAATTGCAAGCAAACATGTACAAGCAGTTTGAAAGTTAGTGTTGGTAAAGTTTAAATTCACTGGCCCCTCCACCTACTCAATTCAAATGAAATGGCTATTCTGACAGTACACAAGTGTATACTTTGGGAAATCTAATTATTCCGTTCAATTACAAAGTGAAATAATTCAAGGGAGCAAATCTACACCTGAGGAATTGAACTTCTGACTTTAACATTTGTGTGATTGAAAGGAATAATAATAAGCTTAATTTTAAAAAAGTGAAAGATTGAAGGTTAGAAAGGATTTGCAGAAGATAAAATGTAAAGTAACAGTGTGAGTGAACTTACCAATCACTTTTCCCCATAACAGAGAATTCACCGGGTATAAATAGTACTGCACTTGCCGCCAAATTTATGGAATTGTTTGTGTGCATTGTGTGCTTGTACGTGTGCATGTGTGTACACGGGAAAGCAGAGGTAAAAAGGTTCCAATAAAGAGGGCCAGACTTAGAATAAGGGTTGGGTCTGGTCAGCCATGGGTAGCCATGAGATAAATTGCTTCATGCCAAAGAAGCACTGACAGGAAATTGTTCTGTTTGGTAATCTGTAGATTTGAGATTCAAGTTTCCAAAACCCAGATGAATGCCCCCTGCCTATGGGCTCTGTCTGCCCCTGGCCTGAGCCCAGGTCAGTTCATTCAGAGACCTCAGACTGAGTCATCACAAGAGACGGAGAAGCATATGAGGTTCTTTTCTGAAGGCGCCAGAATCCATCATGTTTTCATCAGTATATGTTTCCAATACATAATCACTTTGTTCATCTTGGAGAAGTGGTGCATAGGCATATCACATCTTGATCATTTTACTCTCCCTACCATGTTCTCCTGTTCCTCCTTCCCCAGAACCCCTTTCCCATCTCCACAGAGTCTAGATAAATGGGACAGTAAGTGGGGAAGAAGGGAAGTCTTAAACTGATGTCTTTTCTAATAGTGCATTGACCCTGAATTAATCTCATTTTTAAAAAGAAGAAACAAATAAAAAAGTGATAATCCTAATGATTTATTTCAGTCCAATAAAGTTAGAAATTGCTATATTGAATCAATCATAGTCTTTAACATCCTGAACATGTGACCCACTATATGGGTAACTTTAGTAAAAAAGAGCCTTCAAAATAGAGGACACCAGTTCCAGCTCTGAGCCTCATTGGTACACAGGTTTTTAGGAGTCAGAATTTTAGTCCGGGATGAAAAAATAAAAGTTCTAGAAATAGGTGGTGGTGATAGTTGTACAGCAGTTTAAATGTACTTAGCACCACTGAACTGCACTCTCAAAATGGTTTAGATGATTTTTTTTAAATTATGTTTTAAGCGTTCTCTGGCATTCATTTATTTTTTCTTCTTGGCAGTAAAAACAATCGAAGTGGACAGAAAAGTACAAACAAGTCAAATTTCAAAAATCATTTAAACTTAAGTCAAATGAGGAGCATAGATTGTAACAGAAATACCTGAAATTACATGGCAAAAAGCTCCAGGTGGCAGATTATGATTCAAGTACCTGTGACTCTATGATGGGTCCTTTAGTGTTTTTTAGAAAGTGTTTTTTCATAATGATTTTTAGAAAGGTAAGAGTAGGGAGTACATACACTATCTCTTTTAGGATAAAGCAATAAAACTCTGCATTCTGTCACTAAGAAAAAACTTCCAAGGGATAATAGACTAGGCAATGATAATTTGTACTTATGGAATTCTAATATGTACCGTACAAATGGGAAAGGCATTCTGGAAAACCAATGTCCAATGAAAACTCAAATATGTTAGATTTTGTTTGTTTTATGTTTTGTTTTTGTTACTGGGGATCAAACCCAGGACTTTGTGCATGCTAGGCAAATACCCTACCACTAAGCCACACCCCAGTCTTATGGGTATTTTATTTGTCTTTTTACATTTCATCTTTTTTTAATTTCCACTCAATATCTCATGAATTCATTGAGGCAATGTGTATCAATAACTAAATTTATTTTGAAAAGTTTATGCATTCATGTTGTTGAGGCAAATGTTTTTCATTAAATGTCTTGGACATAGATAATTTTTAATTTCTGAATATCATCAAAGTATATTTATCCACAGATGATTGGCATGGCAACCCTTGCTTTCCATATTTCATTTCAATTCATATTTTATTCTTATTTTCTCTTATTGGTTCAAATCACACGACTTCGCATGTCATCAAGTTGAAACAACTCTGGATAAAGAGTGATTATGCAAAGTTTATTCTAAAATTAAAAGTGAAATAAGACCTCCTACAGTTTTTGTTTGGTTAAAAACAACTTGGTGAATCACATTTCTGATTAGGAATTTGAAAGTACAAAATGTCAACATCCTGTGTTGGGATCATAATTTCAATTTGAATTTCAAAATGCATCTATAACACTAAAGTATCATTCTCTTCCATCCTAAGAATATCTTTGCCTGTCTCATCTTTGTCCCTGCTGCTTTTGTCACTATATCTCTCTCCTCCAAACTTTTCTCTCTTCCCTTTCACTATTCAGATGAGTGCAACCTCATCTTTCTTAATTTCTCTTCAGCATTTGATACTCTTGGTCACTTCCTGAAGCTATCACATTCCTTTGCTTCCCCTAGAACGTTCTCTTCTGATTCTCTTCTTACCCTTTGGCTAGCTCTATCTTGAATTTTTCATGCACATCTCATCTTCCCATCCTTAAATGCCCTGTACCTCAGAATACCATCTTCAGCCCCCTCCTCTCCTCTCCTGTCAATTTTGCTTTTTCCAGAAAATGGGTGCACGACCATATCCCAATCATTCCAGGTGCCTCCTCTTTCCTGAGCATGCCTGATGTATATGAGAGAGCCAAGTGTCAGTCATCCCATCCTGCTACATAATCCTTTCTCTCTTAAAGTCCTTCCAGAAATCAGCTTCTATAGAATCCTCCAATGGAGCTAGTTAACTGAGATCACCTTCTCCAAGGAGTTTGTAACTGCCAGCTGGCATTTTAGCCCTACCTTACTGCCTTCAAGATTTGCAAGTTCATCTGGATTTCAGTAGCCACCCAAGTCTCAATATATCCAAACCTCTTGTGTGCCTCTTCTCTAGAATTCTACTTATCAGCAATACCAATACTCATCCACCCCACTCCAGTCCAAAAAGCTTCCTGCACGCCTTCTTTTTAATGGCAGGCTCCAAGTATCTATTCTACTTCCCAGCTTTTTTTAAAATTTGTCTTTTCTCCATCCCATTGCCTCAGTTCAAGGCCCCAGAATTTCTCATTTGGGTCCCAGCCCTGGCCCTTAATCATTCTGCCTCCAACTCTGCCCTCTCTTTTCTCTACTCAGATACCCCCCAGCCTTCTAAAATACACACCGGATTGTGGCCCTGGGTTGCAACCCTTTATGGGCTCCCCAATGCTTTCTGGATAAAAATCTAAGCTCCTTACTTAGCACAGTAGACAAATTCTTCACCACCTAGACATTCTTTCTTTCCTCCCTTATTTGCATGTCCATCTCATACCCACATCCCTGCCCTCCTCTTTCCTGAGCCCGCCTGTTCTATATGAGAGAGCAAAGTGTAAGTCATCCCATCTTTCTAGGTAACACTTTCTCACTCTTAAAGTCTTCCCAGAAATCAGCTTCTTCAGAATCCTCCAGCAGAGCTAGTTACCTGGGATCACCTTCTCGAAGAAATTCATAACTGTCAGCCTGGTTTCCACCTTGCCTCCACTGGTGGGATGGCTGGTCCTCATGTCAGTTAGGATACATAGAAAACATAAGAGTCCTCACAGGTGCCAGGAACCACTGAACTTTGCAATATCCTATTCCTATTATAGGAACCTCACTGCTCAACTCTGGTAGTATAAGGACATCTCGGTCACCTGTACAGTGGATTCTTGGCTTACAAACTCAACTGGTTTGAGAGGACTGGTTGTAAGTCAAGTTGGTTGTAAGTCAAGACAATTTCTCCCATAAGAAATCATCAAAATACCCATAATGCATTTTGAACCTCCCAAAGCACCCCTTAACTAACATTTTCGTACTAAAAAGTGTTGCCTAATCTATGCAATTTACCAGAACACCAATAATTTTCCTAATATATATTCACCAAAAAGTTATAAAATGTGCCTAGTTTACCAGAAACAATTTCATATTGTACTCACCATTCAAATCGACATCTTTGGCTTGCAGGAAAGGAAGGTGAAATGGAATGTGGTTATTACTTGGAGGGAGAGTCCCCTTCCATAAGAACATCCGTAGTAACCCAAGGGTCCACTGTGTTTGGAATCATCATGCAGAAACCTGGCATTCCCAGAATTTCTCTGATGCACATTACTAATGGTTTTGTTTTTAGAGAGTTCTTCAGTGCTTAAAGAAGTTTCTCATGGTTTATGTTCTTTGGGTTGTTCTATAGTTTATCAATTTCATTTAAGTGAAATGTCTCAGTCAAGAACTTCACATGATAGCCAATAATTTTATTATTATTGAGCACCTATAGTCCATTGTCAATTGCTTGGGTCATGAAGCACTTATAAATAAGGGTAGTTCACTTATAAAGCACTTACATGCCTATAAACAAGACTAGTCCACAAGATACATTCATATCAGTGAGGGAGTACACACAGAGAAGTAGCATTCTCTGCATGTCACACAGAAAATAGATTTTGGGGTATGCACTTATTTCCACACTGGGTTCCAATCAGAAAATATATTTTGATAGGCAGAATGCCATCATAACAAATACTTTCCTGTATTCATTTCATGTATTCAAAGTGACCCATGATAAGTTGAGCCACTCTGAGAACTGGTTTACAAAAAACTAATGAATAGAACTCACAACTGGGGCTGCTACCCACCAGGAAGTCATTTCAACAGGAGAAGAATGTGATGGAATAAATGCCCATCCATGCCTCAGTGACTTTGAGTCTTTTAGGTAAACATGGACTTCAGGGTCTTCTCTGCACCCCTTTTCAGACTTACCCAATATAGCACCAGATATTATCACTGTCTGTTAGAAACATCTTCCTGAGTTCTGAGAAAATGAAGCAGAGCAACTCTCTGGAAGCTGCTGGAAAATGGTTTAAATCCTTACAAAGGAGCGTAAGTCCCACACTGTATTTGTGTTCCATTTTATCTGTTACCACTAGAGTCTGCAGATTACTGTGAGCACCACACTGTGCTCTTCCTTGATTGTTCCAATGTATTTGTTCTTTCTTTCAAGTAAATGAGTTAAATTTTCAGGTAAAGCAATGATTTCTAAGGAAATAAAATGTAAATAAACTGACTACACTGTTGATTCTCTGCCACCCTTGAGAGATACTGATGGGCTGCCGCTGCTGTTATATTTTCCAGAACTGTACAAATATCGAGTGTTTACAAATTTCCTGTGCAGTGGGACAACTAGAAAGAGATGAAAGCGCTGTTCTGAAAGTCAGGTCACGACTATGGGCCCACACGTTCCTGCAGGTAATAAAAATCATTAGTCTCACTCCCAGGGATTCTCAAAGCACAGCTGAAAGCCTCTCTTAAAAGATCGTTAATTTAATTTTTTTAATGTTTAACTTTTATTTTGTTTAAAATATCGATTTTTAATTTCAATTTAAAATTTTTTAACGTAAATGTTTTAGTCATTTAATTTGTAAAAATTTCCATGCAGTTGAACCAAGATTCTTTGGTCATCTTTCCCAGAAGATGAAGGCAGTTCAGCCATCCTGAGCCCTATGCCTTCTGATCATACCTTAGAGTCATACAGATGGACTTAGCTCACCACTGTGTGCCCAGTCCCAGGCACAGAGTAGGTCCTTGTGACTATCAGCCCACAGGAGGTTAGTGAGTCTGGAAACACGATTCAAGCCATGTGTCCTGAAAGCTAAAAATGGAAAAGCCAAAGAGAAATTGTTCTAGAAAATTCGTCTTGTCAGGTAGGCCTAAAGCCTACACTCCAGCCAGGCCAGCTTTCCAGCAAAGTGGTTTTAGTGCTAACATGTGACTCAGTGATTTGCCTCATCTGTGGGTGGCACCTAAAACTATCTTGGATAAGCCGAGTGAGTGGTGCGTTTTTTTAAGTTTACAGTCTTTTTTTACACTAAGAACTCGTAATTCAATTAACTGATACTTCTATGTTAGGACCTTATTGTTTTGTCAATTTTTTTTAAAAAAGCTAAATTACAACTCTTACCAAGTATATGTGTTCTTGTTTGCATTTTAACTACATGAAAACTCATCTAGTTAATTGTGCCATGGAAAATCAAATACTAAAATCCTTCCGAGTCTACCTAAAATATAGTACTTTATTTCTCTACATTTCCATTTCCATTATGTAAAATACTTGTATAGTCACATATATCTTTTAATTTTGTTTCTAAAATGAATGCAAGAAAAGTCGAAGTTATTTTTTAGGTTGTTTTGAAACCAGCCTAAGGCAACGTTTCTCAGTACTATTAAAATTCTGGGCCAGATAATTTTGTTTTGTTGGAGTCTCCCCACAAACTTTAAAATGTTCACTAACATCACTCTCTAGAAGCCAGGAACATCCCACATACATTTGTGACAACCAAAATGTCACCAGATGTTCCCAGTATTTGTTAGGGGAAAAGTCTTCCTCCAGTCTTGACCTAAGGAGAAGTGTAGAGCCCAGAGTATTTGGTTCTTTATGTTTTCCATCTTTGGTCAAACCATTATTTGTTTATTCACTCAACAAATGTTTATGGAGCTACTGCTGTGTGCCAGTCACAGCTTGCATGGGGAAATAGCAGTGGACCAAGCAGGCGGAGCACCTATCTTCACAAAGCTATTATCTCAGTGAATGAGTCAGAAATGAACAAAAATAAATTTAAAAAAGGAAGAGCAAGGGAATATATACCATGGTAGGGAGCCTGAGATTTATTCTAAGTACAATGGAAAGCTATTAAGAAAATTAATCTTGGAAGTCATCTGATAATAATTATGCTTTTAAAAGAGCAAAAGTGAATAAATATCTCAATAGATAGTTCAAGAAAGAAATTATATACAGCTTTTGAAAGGGATGAATCGGACACATTAACAAGGGTCCATCTTGGAAATGTAATATCACATCATCTTGGAAATGTATTATTACATTTAAAAGATGAGTCAGGTACTTTGTACTTTGTACTTTGTACTTTTTGTACTTTGTAAAAAACAAGCAAAACTAAACAGTACGGTAAACAGTTTAAAGAAATACAAGGGACTGAAAGTGCAAAACTCAGGAGAATAATCAGTAGTCTCTGGGGTAGGACCATTCAGAGAGGAACGAAGACTATGTCAGAGGTTCCAGTAACATCTCACTGAAGTCAGCAGTCAACATGAGGGTTTTCATCTTGGAATTTCTCCTATCACCGTATATTACAAATGATGATTTATATTTACACAGTAATCAACAAAATAACTTTAAAGGGGTAACACTGGAGGAAGTAGGGGCAGTTTGGAAGCTACCATAGCTGTGGGAAATGATAGTGGATACACTGGGACAGAACAGCAGAACAAGATAAGGTGTGATTCAAGATTGATTTTGGAAGAAAAACTAATGGCATTTGTTAAATTTATTGTGAGAGAGAAGGAGAGGAATTAACAATAGCTTGAATTTTTCACCTAAGCCAAATGGAAAGGATGACTTAGGGGAAGGAAGCCTGTTTTAGGAGAGGAAACCGAGAGTTTTTTCACAGTTGTATAATTCTAACTACAATCGATACCAGTTGTTTCCTAACAAATTTCCCCCAATCCATGCAGCTTAAAAAAATAAGTGCTCATCTTTTCACTGAGAGGCAGGAGTCTGGCTATAGCTTAGGGTCTTTGAGC